>JAVQJL010096678.1:0-41737 GCA_036024295.1 Nannoperca obscura
TGTTCTTTCTCCCCTTTTTCTTTTTCTCTCGGTAGGGTCCTAAAGGGGGTTCGTCGTACCCGAGTGCCACGGCGGACGTCCCCACGAAGCTTCCCCAAACCAACAGCAATATTCAAACATTCCAAATGTACCTATGTTCAATAAATCCTTTAAACGTATCATATGGAGGGTGTGTTCCTTGCTAGTGAAGTCAAAACTGTCAGAGTGTGACATAAGGACAACATGCAGTCTATTGGGATTTATGTACCATTTTCTAACTATCTTTTGCTATAGCAGGAAGGAGCTTAACACAGACTGACTCATCCATTATCTGCATTGATTTATCAGTCTACATATAATTTGACCCTTTTATCCTAATCATCCCTGATCATAATCTACAGACCTAAAGTTAGAGTTACGTTTTTGTTATTTAACCCTACTAACCCTGAATTTAGGTCACCTGATTATGTTGACAGACATACAATGACCCCAGAATAACAATGATGCTCTTTTTTTCAATGAATTTAAAGACAAAATACTATTTTATATAATATATATATAATATAAATGTTCTGGACCATGAACAGCTGACAACACTAATTCTTCTCAATTAAATAAGGCTAAACAGTTCTAGTAAGTGTATAAGATCAAATGTTTACTGACTTTTTCTCTGGTGTGTGGGGTTGACATTTTTGTTTTTTTGTGAAATGTCCAGACAATGATTGCATGGATTTTCCATGAAATTTGATGCACACATCAATGCCAACCTCAGGAGCAGGATTTGCAATAACTTTGGTGATATCTTTTTCATCATCATCATCAAGTTGAAATTATAATTTGTCTAATACTGTCAATACATTTCTATCAGCCTAAGCATTATGTTAGCGTATTAGTTTAGCATGCTCGCACACTAATTTCAGATGGTTAGAATGGTAAAAATGCTATACTTGCTAAATGTCAGCTTGTTAGCATTGTAATTGTGAGCATGCTTGTTATAAGCTAGTTTCCAGTACAGTATATATTTGATATCCATTTCACCACATGTAAATCTGCAGTACAATGCTGCAAAAACATTTCATTACTGTTGATATGACAGACATGCGACTCAGCCAGTCAGTTATGTAGCGCTCAACAATAGCCATGAAAGAACAAGTGTAACCGTTCATGAGAAATTTGATTGTTATTTACAAAGTAAATCTCATCCATTATGGAAACCTAACCGTTGTCTACTGTTCAGACACAGTAATGCATTTACAGTACATGCAAATGACCGAAATGGTAAAAAAACTAACATTGTTTCCTTTGGAGAACAAAGGAAGAACTACCCATCATTGCTGAATACAACCATGGCTACCCCTGTGCTCTGTAGGCTGGATGCAGAGTAATTCTCTGTTCTATTCTATTCCAGACATAATGAGAAAGAAACATCGGATAAACGAATTGGAGAATTGGAGAAAGAAAGAAAGGCCTAATTACAGGGCAGGAATAAATAACTATTGGAGAGGAGACATGCACGCTAGTGTAATGCAATGTAATCGGCGATGGGAAGTGCGTCATGTTTCTGCCTGACATGTTGCTGTGGCATGTTCGGCTCACAGTGAGGTTCTCTGATTATACTGATGTTTGGTTGTTCTGGCATGCTGCTGTGACATGGAAAGATTGTTTTGCAGCCATTTCTGTTACATGTAATATGTACATTTTTACATTTACATTTCATTAGCTATCTGTATGTCCTAAATGTATCAAAGATATACTGCCAGGGTCATTTTTGCCACCTGTTGCCCCATAGTTATGCTCCTCTTATAAGGGAGGAAAAAAGAGACAGTAATCAGGTTTAGCATTAACCTTGGTGTTTAAATGGAATATATGACTGAATGCTGTCAAGAATCATCTTAACTTAAAGAAAAATATGCCCTTGGACACCCTTAGGTGGTCATCACACAGAGATGCTTTGCTACAGATGCTTAAAAAATACTGTGGCAGAGCAAAATGACTGGGTGTGCCTGAGGCGGTCTGGCACAAGTGTCACATTGATTGCACTGAAACCCTTGAAAATATTTTCACTTTTATGCATTCCTGGAAGAAAGCATGTCATAAGAGATCGATGCATCCCATGCGCTTCATATCATCATTGGTTTTTCAGGTCCAGTGAAGTTTGAAGTTTCTTTTTTTTTGTGTACCCTCCTAACCTCAAACCACCTCTTCTACTTCTGCTTTAACTATGTTTCCCAGAATGCCGTTTTGCATCCATTGTGGGGACCTTCACTTGCACACACTTGCGTATACTCAAAGGTCAACATGTGTACATATTTTATTACAGCCACGCCCGTTGCTCAAAACGGTATTCAAACGGTATTATAAAAAACAGTATTTCTGCCTTTATGTATTTTACTCTTTATTGTATTAATAAATAAAAAAAGCAAAAGAAACCCCTAAACATTCCTACCATCAAAATAAGTATGTTTTAATAGTGAGTCACAATAATAAGCAAACAAAAATCTTAGGAACTAGGTTCGGTTTTTCTTTTACATTTTAAAGGGGACCCACACCCAAATCCCCAAGATTACTGCATTCCCAACAAAATGTAATACACAGCCATTACAGCTATTTTTGGAAAGATTATGAAATTGTTGGTCGTGGTTTTGAGGTGTCCCCTAATATGTCCTTTATGTTTGTTGATTTCATGCTTTAAAAACAGCTCTAAAGTCTGTTTGCTTTTTAAATCTCAAAAAAACCAAAACAGCTGATACAAATAATTTCTGCATTAGGAAAATAATGTTCTCCTAAGAAATTCTATTGTGCTTCTATTGCATAATATTGGTCCCATCATATCTTGAGCTTTCAAAGACATCTCATGAAAGGACACATCATAGCTGATAAGTATGGAGCGATTTTTGTTTCCAAAAAATGGTTTGAGAGAGAAACTTTCCACACGTTTGCTTGCAAACCCTAAAGTTTTGCATTCGTATCAACTTTCTCCGCTCTCTTCCGGCTGACTTCAAAACAGCCTCTCTCGTTAACTGATGACATGTTGCCAAGCTGTCACTCCGATCAAAACTGGCCAATAGAAACGTCTTTCAGCGTAGGTCCCGGCCACGGAATAAAGCGGAACCGGAAGCACAACTTTTAGATTCGCAAGCAAAACTTTTAGATTCGCAAGCAAAATTTTAGGGTTTGAAAGCAAAAGTGTGGAAAGTTTCTCTCACAAACCATTTTTTGGACTGCTTTAAAAATAAACTAAAATCGCTCCATAGCTAAGACCCAATCAGGACCTTGCGTCTCTGCGTCATTCTTCTGGGGTTTCATTCCGCACATGAAGTACGCACATGAAACACACTAAAACACAATCCTTGAGTTTTCTAACTAAAACAGGGTCAGCAGCATTTTAAAAGGTCTCTGTTTTAGAGATCATAAAACAACAGAGTAATGTGGATGCTTAGACGTAAACGTATGCATTTTAAAACAAAAATGTATTAGTGTGGATGTAGCATCAGTGGATGGAGCTGTTCAGTTGTCATGGAGATGCTTTGTTGTCACATGACCAAAATTCCATCCTTAGGTCACATGATAACAGGTGACCACATCTTATATTATATCTTATATTTCAGTATCATGATATAAAAAATAATCAATAACAAACAACAGTATTAGACTGATACACAAGTAACCACTAAGAGCTGTTTTTTTGTCTCCGTCATCAGTCATTGCTTTCTTCACACATGTAATTCATAAAACCAAGAATGTTCCAAGAGGTAACACATCAAGGCATGATGTGGCAGTGACTGTTGTGTCCCCGCTCTCGCTCACGTCTCTCTGGTCAGAGCATTCATGCACTTCATGACATATGAGGTGGAGTGGAGGAGGGAAAGAAATCCCCAAACTGAATATTCCCCTCACTGTAATCGTTTCAATCTGCTCTGCCAGAACAGATTGTGGTATTTTGCTTCCCTGTTGGAGTGCTGTACATATCTCCTCCCTCCCTCTCTTTTTTCCTCTCTCCCTCTCCCTCTCCCTCTTTTCCCATTATTGCAATATGGCACTCTCCATTTCATTGTCAGTCTGGGCAGCTAGCATAGACTTGTTACATTGTGCCTAGCCCACTGGCCACCTCCCTAGTGAAGACCTATGATCATCCATCATGGATAAAACATTACACTACACCCATGTGGCCACAAGTTCCTGCTTAGGCTGGAAATAGAAGGATAAGCACAGAAAATATTCTAGTAAAATTGGCCACCTACTATCAAAATGAAACACTTAAGGAAACCTCTACCCTGTTTGTCAGGTCAAATTGAATGCATTTTTTCTGCACTGGGAGCGTGAGGAGCATGCAAGATTAGGTGCTGCTTCTTGTTTTGTATTTTCCGGTGATCCCTGAGCCCCATTTACGGAGTTGCAGTTCCTGTTGATTGAGTGAGCCCCTGTTAGTGGCCATTGCAATTCCAACAACAACAGTCAACCTCCTCTGGCAGGAAGAAGGCCCTTAACCACAAGAGCTGGGGCAGGAGGGGGGTGGGTGGGAGATGTGCCAGGGGGAAGGCAGCTTGCGGTCGTACATCTTGGGAAGGCTGCATGTGTTGCCCAGACAGCCCCTTAAGTGACTTCACCTCATCTCAATGGTGCTCATTACAAGCGATAGAAAGCCATCCATTCAGGGCAGCAGTATAAAACAAACCAACCCCATCTGGAGGGGGGACAAGAGGGTGTCAACATAGTCTTGCAAAATTGATTGGGTTCTGTAAAATACTGTAAATGGTAGAGGACTGTAGATGTCATCATTTTTTAGTGGTCTTTAATTTTTACACACATCACTCTTTGCTGTCACAATTACTGCAGCATATTTTGAATTTGAGTGTTTCAACAGGGTTCCCATGAAATCTCTAAATATTTACTCATAATACAGAAAATAAACAAATTCAAGTGCCGCCACAGTTGGCCTCTTTAAACATATTTCAATGGCTTTAACTCAAAGCCGGGCACCGTGGCAAAATCCACACAGCATCGAGTATTCGTTTTGAAGCCCGTGTTTATGCTGCATGGTTTGGTAGCCTTGCGTCTCCGTCTCCAAGCAGACGGCCCCTGCTGGGATGAAGCCTCTGCCTTCACAAGATGGAGTCCAAGATAGAGTCGGGGAAGAAGGGCAGAGGGCTCTCGAGACTGCATTATCTTCCACTGTCAAATTAGTTTGAAATGCCAGTTTTGACAAATTACACCTTCCGTTAACATCCCACTGTAAATGCCTTTTCTCTTTCAAGTATTGTGCTTGAATTGTACACGTATGGCTTTGGAGTGCAGGAACTGTCCATATTCAACAAATGAGCCACGCATAGAATCACTCATGCCTGCCTGTGAAATATAAGCAGGAACACAGGAGTTTTGCCATGTGAACTGTAGCAGGTTGAGCAGATTCAGCCAACCAAGAGGGCTTAATGGCTTTGATTTGAATTTCTATTCCTTTCATCAAAAAGCATTGACATTTTGGGGCACCCCGGTAGGTCACCTGGTGGAGCACGTACCGTTAAGGTAAGGTACGTATCGTTTGATTCCAATCCAGGTCCTTTGCTGCATGTCATCCTCTCTCTCTCCCCCCAGCCTTTTCCTGTCTAAAGCTATTACTGTCCAAAAAAGCAAAAAAGCCCCCAAAAAATAATCTTGAAAAAAAGAAGAAAAAAGAAAGCATTGACATTTTAAGCACACCTGTAGCTACTGTAACTGACTAACCTTTAAAAAGAAGAGTGATGTGTCTTTCCTGAAGAGACCAGAATAAAATACAGTCACACTGACTGGCTCTTTCTCTATAGTCTGCTTTTCAATTCTCCTAATTCTTACTAATGAAGAAAACAACATAACAAAAGAAAGCAGACAAGTATTTTTGTGTGGATGATTTAAAAAATTCCACTTCATGATCATCTGCAAAGGCTGAATAATTCCATCTGCATAATTCCATTTGACGTAAAAATAATTTATTTCAAGGGTTTTTTTAAATGTTTGATGTGCTGGAAGAAAAACGTAATGTCTTTATGTTGGATGCTTCAAAGTACATCATGTCATCAACCTTACCTACACAGCACGAGAGTTTTATTCTACATAATAAATATATAGCTCTTATGGTCCCCCAGAACCTACAGGAGGGAGATAAAAATGTAAGCTGCTCATGAGAAAGAGATTTAACTTTGATGTAACTAAAATCAACATTGCATATTTGGTTTGATGCCCTTTAGTAGTGTGATTTGGTGGAAGTATGTTTCACATCCCTGGTGGTTACTTTCAGCTCTGTTTGGCATATGCTGTCAAGATTTTCCTCATTGTTCCCCTTATAGCACCCTAGTGAATTTAGTGAATTTATGGTCTAACTTTGTGGTAGAATAGTTGCTCATCAAAGCTGACTGTTCCCGTGCCTTGACATATGAAACAATTTAGCAATTACATAGATGCACCTGCAGTTTGAAGAATCTGGCCTCTTTGGAGCTCATGTTACTTTGAAAACTCATATATCAAAGTGATGATTGCCAGACCTCAAACAGAGCTGAACCTAACGCAATATGACCCACCGTTATTGCACTATTTCTGCTTAAGTTACTTAAGTGTTTATATACTTTCCCCTTACTTGTCCTTATTACATCTAATAAAAAGGTTTCCATCATTGATTCATAATCTGTTCTGCTGACATATACATTGACACATTTTCAGTGACATTACCTATCAATTATTATTAGGGTTTAGTTTAGCAAAAGGAGAATGCCCACACACCCAGACACTGCCTTCTTATTTTAATTTATTTAGATTGTCAACATCCTGACCACAAATGATTTTTCCATGGTTGAACACCTATTGGCCAGCATCTGGAAAATATTTGTGCATGTATGTAGACATCCCTGGTTAGAAATACGCTGCTAAATCAGTTGTGATTTAGGCTCTATTTCTTATATTTTATCATTTATAATATCTATATTTCCATTCTGGCCTACATTTTCATGTCCTATTTAGATCAATATTTAATAATCCATGTTCCATATTTACGTTTTTATTACTTACTTACATTTTGTTACTTACTGCACTGTACACTTTTCAATTTTCTCTTTCTTTTATTTTGTCTTATTTTATCTTTTAATATTTGCTTTTAAAATATAAGTA
The DNA here is from genome assembly GCA_036024295.1 of Nannoperca obscura. Classification (NCBI taxonomy): domain Eukaryota; kingdom Metazoa; phylum Chordata; class Actinopteri; order Centrarchiformes; family Percichthyidae; genus Nannoperca; species Nannoperca obscura. Next base: position 7,114 of record JAVQJL010096678.1, read on the forward strand.
TACACATATTTGGAAACGACGCAAAGTATGGCAGACTTTTCAAGAGAATTTGACATCAGATTTCGCTCCTTTAAGAGAAAACCTCCAGACAGTGGTCAGCTCTGTGGATTTTTAACTAATCGAACAAAATCCACACCATTACCTGAACTAATAAGAGCTCAGGCTATCATAGATCTCAGTTTATGTGGTCACTGTGAGTGCAGATCTGCTTCTCTGCCTTCTTCATCCTTGTCTTTTCCATGACTTCTGAAGTCAATCAAGCCACTGGTTTCAGCCGGGCTGCGTGCTGCGATATTTCAGCTGCACACTGAGAGATAATTAGAACAATGATTACCAGCATCCAGGAAAAGAGTGAAGACAGAGAAAGAAAGTGCTGACATGTGTGAGGTGAACTGTGCCAGGCTGAAAATCTGCCCAGGCAAGCACATGTATGATGGGGATCTCTAAGTGCACACCGTCTGCTTCCTTAAAGCACGTTATGTGCTGTGCAGTGGTAGGTGAGAATGCTCCATGAGACCATGTGCTGCTGCCATCTTTAGCTCGGGGTTTGGGCCAGGTACACAACAGCTGTTTGTCTCCCTGGGCAAATAACCATCACACACACACACACACACACACACACACACAAATACACACCCATGCATGTCGGTCAAATGTGTCAAATTAGAAGAAATATCACTGCTTGCTCAGGATTGCTTGAAATGTCATTCTTTTTCTTGGAGCTAATATGATTGAAACTGAATGAACCACACACATACATGTAGAGACACACATTAAGTCACCACAGCCACCATCACTGCAACCATAACTGTCATATTTATTTAATAAATGGTCAGTTAATGGAACTTGCATTGTAATTTAGCATTGGAGTTGCACTTTTGTGTTCAGTGGATGAGGTGATTTTTAATTGGTAGTGTAAATAATCCTTAGGGTGCACCAAATGCCATGCTAAAGACTGTTCATCCAGCTCTTTTATGAGCTGAGCCTCGTGCCTCCTAATCTGGCTCTAAATAAGATCAGGATCATGCTGGGATCACGTTCAACTCAATGCCAGTATTGGTAATCCACACCAATCAGTTGAACATGAATAGCTGATTTGGTGATATGATTGAATGTCATTAGAGTGGTAGTATTAAAGAGAAGGATGTTTATAGATAAATAATATGGAATCTAAGTAGTTAATACAAGTAAAAGTGATATAAAATAGATTGTGTGTAGATTTCCCTTTAATCTGTACCTGCTGCCTTTTTCTCTCCCTCCACGTTAAACGAATGGCAACACCATTCTTGTACAGCCTCGTAACCCTGTGAAAACACATACATACACACATCCATGCAACTTAATGATGCCTGAATATGTTATACTGTACATATGGTTGCTACTTTTAACAGAGTTCAAAATATTTAGAAACACTTGAAATATTACACTCAACAGCTGCTTCAAGTGCTAGTTAATCCACCGTCCTTTCCGTTCAGTAATCTAATGGCCATTTCCTCGACTGCATGGTTGCCATTACTTGATTCATGATGTGAATATCTCTTTAATGTCGGAGATTTGAGATTTTGTATGACCTTGTTCTTTAATCTGGAAGAAATATGTTCCCAGAATGCAGAGCAACAGGCTGTGGGGAAAAAAACACACTTAAAGAATTAGAAACGAGTTCAAGGCCAGCTGTGTGCAAATACATAATATAATTGGCCTGTGGATGTGAACTGACTTTAACAGGCAGGTCTGCTGTGGAATATATTACTTCATTATAAAGAGCAGAGTGTACTGTAAAAAGCTGTGGTGGGGTTTCATGTAGTGTTGGAATAAATGTTTTGCTTTCTCATCAGCAGACTGGGGATATACTGTATCTTGTGGAAGTACAAATGCTGCCCATTATAGTACATTATAATGGCCGGTCATTAAAACACAGCTACAAGCCACTGTATTGTATGTTGTCTCTACTGTGTGTTTTTAAATGTGCCATTACCTGAATATCAGACATTTATGCAGCATATAGAAAGACTCTAGTGACTTTTCCTGTGCAGTCTTACTGTTGCATTTGTCAAGATTTGCAGCAAAAACAAAACAAAAGATACTTTATTTAAAAAGAAAAAATACAATGATATTCAAGAAGAATTAAATCATTGATATGTAAATCTGACGCACTCTAATGTAAAACAATTGTTATTTTAACCTACTATTACTTGTAACCTGACCTTGGTTAGTTAGTCTCACACCTACTCACATGGGTTACAGTGAGAGTGAGAGTGTAAGAAGTGTTTTACCTAGCTATGCCTTAAAAATTACCACAAAGACTTAAATTGAGTCTTAAATCATAAAAGGTACATTAGAGTATCTTGGGTAAATGAAATGTTCCCATGTTTCATAAATCACAGTCTGAACCAGGTATGTAGTATGTTTTTTAGATTTTTTTATTGTATGTAAGAGCTTAACATCTACAAATTGCATATCTTGAATTCTAATGTATTTATATCCATGCACTCACGCATAATTAACCTGTCTGCCCCCTACTGCCAGCCAGTAAGCATGGCAGTATTTACATGTGACGCATTGAATCATTAATGCGTTCTCCTCTGCATCCTGCTGAACTTTTCTTATTTTCTGTCTTTATTTTCTTGAGATGTGAAAATGATACTGAGTTTGAACAGCGTGAAAGAAATTTCTGAGATATCTAATCCTTGACACAAGCTAAAGAATTATAATACTGACAGTTTACTGTAATAATTTAGTTTGCCCAAGTGGTGTGGTTATGTTTGTGACTGAATGACAAGAGCTGAGAAATAATAATGACAAAAGTATAAAGAAAAGAAAGTTGGCCCAAGAGGTGAGCCTTGAGGCACACCATGCAATCAGTGAAGCAGAAATAAATTACCGTTAATTGAAAGTGAAAATGTTATGTGTGAGAAAAGGGCAGGGCAGCCACAAAGATACCAAACAAAAAGAGGCTCTGTCATGCCCATGGGGGGGAAATGGACATGATTAATATGTTATAGATTACTTAAACCAGTGGGGGGAGCTGTTTCATATGTGTGAGTGAAAGACTTTGTTTTATTGGGGGATACAACAGTGTTGGAATATCATTTGTTTACAAACAGGCCACTCTCCCTCTTTCCTTCTCCCTAAAGCCTAGTCACAAGCTGAAGGAGAATACAGCATTTGTTTTCTTTGCTTTTATAATTCTGCTCAATTTGACTACAAACAAACAGTCACTTTATATAAACCATAAACAAGATTGTCTGATTTTTCACCTTGGTTAAATTCCAAATCCTCAAAAAACAAGGATATTTACTTTATCTCCCCCTTCATCCCATGTCCTGTAACAATACACACCACCCCCAGGATTATTTTAAGCAACTTGATCTGAAACTTAAAGGACTTAATCCTATCTTCTGATTTCCAGCCAGCCATGATGTGACATTATTCGTGGGAATCAAGTTACAGATGTTGGCGTCTACGTCTGTTTGGATTTCTGTGAACATTATTCTAAACAGGAAAAAGATTTCTTTACCCATGTGGCTATGTGTAAACTAGTTATGGGGACAGTATGCATGGGTGTATCACAGCAGCTTTCTCTAGGTCTACTGTATGAGGGCTGTTTAATCGCAGGATTAGGCTATAAGAGGTAGAAATATCAACTAGATTCACTGCTATTGAAATTATGACAACTGGATATAGAGGACTCTTGTGGCATGAATTACTGTCATGTTTTACTGCTTTTCAGCTGAATCCCAGTCTATATCCCCCTGAGGACCATGAGTATTAAAGTGCAGGGTAAACCCAGCTAAATTCAGTTAATTCCACATTTTTATTTGCTAAACATGGTCTGACATCAACATTTATGACCCAGATTTACCCCATATTATATACTAAACAATGTCAAAAAGATGCCAGTAGTTCGTGATGATACAAGAGATGATAAAACCTGTTGTTTCTAGGCAACCAGACTGCAGACTGCATCTTGTTCTCCTCAAAGATAAATAAGCTAGTTATAAGCCAAACGTTTTGCTGTAGCTTTTTTATAATGACTTGTGACATTTCCGAAGTTTGATGAGTTTAGGACTCTTTAGTTCAGCCATACAAAAAGCCTAACTGTCTAATTACTTATAATTATTACTCAAAATGTAAAGTTTTATTAGTTAGTTTATGGTTTATGGTTTAGTTAGTTAGTTAGTTTATTTATTTGTATATTGTGTTATATTTGTATGTATTTATGTTTTATTGCACCATACATACATACAAATTGTCACTTCTGCACGCCATATTTGTTTGGTTCAAGAAATAAGAGTTGCATTGTGGTAAAAAATGTATTTATTGCAAAAAGTCAGTATATTTGTCATTCAAGTATGGTAGAAAAGTATTTAAATCTAGATGACATAGGAAATGTTTTAAAAAGAGGAATACGTGTTACCAAACTGCCTTTGAAGTGTTCAGAAAAATACTTAGTGTTAGCTTTGTAACTTGGAAGTTAGCTAAGATAGCTAATCAGCAGTGCAAAAGTTTCAAACCAAATTGTGATTTTGTGAAAGGCACAGACTAGTCATAGGCAGCCGTAGGCTGCATTCAGCCTAAACTATCTCTATCTATTGTGTGGATGATGAGATTTAAAAGTTTAAGTGATCTGTCAAGACTGTGACAAAAGCTAACAGCTAACAAAAGCGCTAATTAGCAACAACCCTATCCAAAAGTTATTATCCCACTATGTATTTAACTAAATGTTGAGTTGTAAAAATTGAGCTTTTAACTGGATAGAATCGTATGTACATGTACGTGTGTTTCGGACTTTAAGTTAGTAGTAACTTGTTATTAATGTTGTACACACAAGGTATCAAATGTCTGCTTTATTTTAGCACACTAGTCGACTTGTGACGTAGAGATGAAGTGTCGTTTGTCTTTGGACTCAAATCCCACACCATATTTTAGTTTTTGCCTGAGCACACAGGCGGCTAGGATCCAAACTTCCGTGCGACTCCACACCCTGTTTTCCGGGGAGCCGGTGAAGATCCAGCCCTTCAACACGCTGCTCTCTTACGTCCCGTCCGTAAGCAGTGAGCTGGCCGCGGCGGAGATTTCTCCTTCTGGTCGGATCTTATCTTTTTCTCCAACTGAGCTTTTTCTAGTCTTTTTCGCGCTTGACAGATATCGGAGTAGTAAAGTCGGCGTGTTGGTGCTCAGTCGCCTGCTAATCTTTTTGTCTTTGCGCTGCGCCTCCGTGGCAATGGATTGATTTCAGTGTTTTTTTTCTCCGACCTCTGTCTCGAGCAAGTTGAGAAAACAGTCTCTCTAACCTGCGGCTCCCTCTTTCCAGCTACATGTTTCATCCGGCCAGTTTTAAAAGTACCTGGCTCCGGATGTTTCTGCACATTTTAGGACTTTGAACTTTTTTTTTTATCCCTGTGCATTGACAGGAGGTGGCCGGGGATTTTAAGGATTTCTTTTAAAAAAAAAAGCTTCTCCGGGTTACTGAAGCCTGCAAACATTTATTTGTGAAAAGTGATGGCCGAGCGGGGAGCTCTGTCGCTCCTCTCTCTCCTCTGTCTCACCTTTCTCTACACGGAGACCACCGCGGCAAAGCATGTCGACAAAGGTAAATGCCTTCAATACACTGTTAGTTGTTCTGCTGTATGTCTGCTTCTTTACGCCTCGCTGGAAGAAACTTACCTACATTCTATCACGAGTTGGACAAAAAGAAACACACGGAATGCAAGCTGCTGGCTCTGAAAATCAGACGTAGAGCTAGGAAGCTAATTCTGCTGTGTAGGGCAGCGCCTCTTTAACCATTCAGACAACTTTAAAAGTAGGTTACTTTTTCACAACAGGCACACTGTTTACTCCCAGACCTGCCCTGTGTCGAGCAGCAAAGCAACATGCTCCGTCCTTTTGTCTGCATGGAGGACGTGGAGGCTGAACTGCTGATAGGATAGGTTTCTCTGTTTGTCTTTCAAATGATTCGTAGACATGAGGTATAGTTGTTTCACACACGCCTTTGGGTTATGTGCGGCTGGATTTGAAAGGCCATGTAACACATTTGTTTGTTGTGTTGGGATCTTCCATCTTTCTGTGTTTGACTTAGCTGTGTGGTCATGGGGAATGCAAAGGATGGCAGAAACTTAAATCTTAAAAAATGCACTGTGCACAGAGTCATTAGTGTTCACAGACAGGTAATAAGCTAGCATCATCAGTCCAGCAGGCATCTCATTACCTGGGCGTCAATACATGTTTAGCTGATGGATAAACAGAACCCAATTCATTTGTTAATTGTTTTGAAGTGAGGGCACTGCACCGCAGTATGCAGTTCAGTCCAATTCCAACTGGTGATCTGTAGTGAGACATTTCACTATTAGAGGTGATGTATTGATATTAGAGCTATTAATTAGAATCTGTATGTTTCAGGATAACCCAGGGCTATCTGTTATGAGCACTCCAAACCATGAGTGTCTAAGATAAATGGGAAAGCCATGAGGAAAAAAATGTCTTTCCAGCAGTCATTTGAGTGCACAGCTCCAGCCCTTATCACATACCCCATCGTGACAGAGTCATATCTTTATCATTTAAGCTGTTAGACGCTATCAAACACAGCAGCATGTGCTCTGGAAAATTGTGAAACATGGCCCAGATTTTCCCATCATTCTTGTAATATGCTAAATTGTGCGTTTATATAGTCAAAAAAGGCAGTCCACGCACCTTTTGAAATCTTGTTGTTTATTTTAAAAAGAATGATTGTGCCTTGAAGTGACAGGCCTTTGCTAGCTGTTGGCTCTCTTGCGTGTGGAGCCTGATGAAAGACCCTCTCTCCTGCATGAAAAGCTCTCTGCAGTGGTGGAAGGGTAGATAGATAGAGAAAGAGAGAGAGAGAGAGAGAGAGAGAGAGAGAGAGAGAGCCCCTCCTTGGCTTTGCTGGAGATCAGTACAAAAGAGAGAGATGGGGGTAGGGTGAAACAGGCCGACTGTCTGGAAAGTAATATAACCAGGAGATTAAGGGGACCAGAGAGTTCCTTTGGGAGCTTTGATTGATTCCAGAGAATTGGACTGGGACCCACACGCAGAGAGAGTCTCAAATTACTAATTGTGGGGTCCCCTTCTCTGAAAATATCTGTTTATTCAAAACACATTGCTTTGAGGTCCTGACTGTGGCCAGAATTTATCTTTATCAAAGTTGGCAGAGTTGCAGCCCTAACTTAAAGAGTTTCAGTCTGTCTCATTTTGTCTGGGGACAGATATAATAGGCTCTTTTGTTTTACTTTGGAATAACCTGTAAAAGTTCAGCTGAGCTGCTGCTATTTTTCTTTTTTACCACTTCCTCCTCTGTAGCTCTTACAAGTTGTTAGAACTTTTAAAAAAATGTCTCAAAGTTTGACCTTTATAAACAAGTCCCTGTTAGAGGAGTGTAAAATCCTTTTTAGGCGCTATCTTATCTCTGTAATCCTGCTGGGAGGGAATTGTGTGCTGATTGTCTCCCAGTGGACAATGCAAATAACTTGCTGAAATGTGTAAACATTTGGCAACCTTCTCAGCTAAGACCACTCACCAGGGCTTTATCCTCACAGACCACCTCAGATGCAACATTACCCAGACTTTCTAAACAACTGTTGTTTTCTTTGGCGTATTTAAGATCTTCTCTGTGGACTCTGCTGCTAAGAACATAATTTGCCACCTTTTTGTGTAGTTGTGTTTGGAAAGCCCTGGTGGTCCTACATCCCAGTTTGTGTTGGGGGAAGAAGTAGGAAAGCTTAAAGTTGGATCATATTTATCTTGAATTTCTTGTCATGCCTCTCGTTTCACATTGTAATCTGTATGCAGTGTGAAGTAAAATGTTTCTGCCATTTCCACAAATTAATTTTACAACTTCATCTTCAGTTCAAAATAGCTCCATGTGTGTCCACATCATCTTGTGATGAGTCGAGAGGGGGCGTCATGCAGAGTCACTTGCTGTCTCTGCCATATAGAATATGCTGTTTATTGATCATTTATTTATGGGCTCCAATCACTCATGAAGTCCTAATGACCTCCATCCGCAGAGAGACGGATAATTGCGCGCTTGGTCAAGTGTTTGATTCATCTGCTTCACTAATGAAACCTCCCACCATTAGGAAATGCTACTGATCTGCTATGGCCGCTGATGTGGAGCCTCAGCTTGTTGCTGCTGCTGTGTTCTTGTGGCATGGCGAGGTCAGTAGTTTGAGATCACAGTTGAAAATAACAACTCGTTTGTGCTTTGTTCCTGTTTGCAGCTAAATCTGCATGTCCAGGCTTTGTGGGGGTTTAAATGGAACCACATAATTGAAATAATTTGCCCTAACTGTCACAGCAGTATATCACATATAATTGGCAGGGGCAAAGGTGGAACAATATCCTCTGAATAAATGCCATCGGCTGTTGCATATCTTTGATGGTTGGTGGTGTCTTTAGCTTTCAGCAGACTATTGTGGCAAACAAAAAGGACTATTGGCTTGTATTTCATCTTACAAGGTTTTCCAGGTTGTTAATGTGTTCATATCATGCTGTTGATGAACTGCAGGGTTATCTGATCTATGTGGAGGTAGTGCAGGTAAATAGCAAGGTCCCCATAGTTTGCACCATGTAAATAATGCACACCTCGAAAACTCGCGTAGTTTGATCCCATTTCTCACCATGTCAAACCTCCACACTAGGGCTGCAACTAACGATTACTTTCATTATCGATAATTCTGCCGATTATTTTCACAATTAATGGCTTAGTTTATAAGATGTCAAAAATGTGAAAAATGCTAATCACAGTTTCGCGGAACCCAAAGTGACATCTTCAAATTGCTTCTTTTGTCCAACCAACAATCAAAACCCAAAGACTCTTCATTTATTATCATAAGCCACAAAAAGCAGCAGCTGGAAACCAGCAAATGTTTGACATTTTTGCTTGAAAAATGACAATGATAAACGATTAATTGATTATCAAAATAGTTGCGATTAATTTTCTTCTTAAACATCAGCTTGTAGCTACATGAATCTTCTCCTTACTCCACAATACATTATTCCATAATCCCGTATTTTTACTTCTATTTAGTGATTTCGATTCAGCATGCTGTTAAAAACAGTTACTCTAACTGGCCGTGTTAGCCTCCTGTGTATTTAAGGCATAGACTGGGCCGGCTTGCTGGTTGTCATGTCCATGGCTTCTGCTGCCCCCTGCGAAGTTGAAATTGCCTCTATCAGAGCTACTTCTGGTGGTGTGGTGCAGAGAAACATGACTAAAGTCTCCACTGCAGCCTGTATATCAGCCTCTCCTGCTCCTGTGATTCTGGTACATTCAGTGGTCTTGAAATACTACGTTATATGCTTGTATTATTTTAGAGGTTTTGATTTTTCTGGATATATATATTTCAAAGTATTTATTATTTTAGTTATCTTGTAAACCACCTTTAAAAAAAGAAAAAAAGAAGAAGTAAACTGTTAATTGCACTGAAAATCAATAACTTTTATGTGATTTAGCCATATACCACATTTCCATACATACTGATATTGGTATATTATCATTAATATTGTGAAATTACTTTCAACCATATTCTGTAGCCATACCAGCATGTTCTTATTTATGATCTTTGTCTTGTTGTCATTGCGGATGGTGATTGCTACTTGGGTGTCATTTTTTTATTTGAGAAGCTGGAATCACAAAAGTGATATTCAAGTTACAAGTAACAGCTGTAAGTAGGCGGGAATACCAACTTCTGGCTTGTGGAGCAGATGGGATTTGTTTTCCAAAAGAAATGACCTAAGAATCTGTCAGACTGAGTTCAGCAGATGACGGTGATTGATTTTAGACATTGAACATTCATTTAGTCATTTTTGCTTTTTTTTTTTACACAGTACTTAATTATGGTAATTAATCAAACTAATGTGTCACAATATTGGAATAAAAAAACTTCTATTTGGGAACTGCCACTGGGTTAAAGTTTGAAATTCCATATTCGGCAAGCTATGCTATTTTAATGTTCAACGGTTCCACATCTATAGCAGCAGTTCCTGGCCCACCAATTCCATCAGGACATATGGAAGAGAATATATATAAACACTTTTTTTTTACACTTGCCACTTCTGCTATTGACACAGGAAACCCTTTTATTTCACGTGGTGCAAAAGGGCTATAGGTGTCCTGAGCGTTCTATCCGTTTTCTCTGAGGTTTTTTGGTGTTTGTGATTGGTTGTTTCACAAAAAGCAGCGTACATCAAGTGCGCTCCTCTTAAAAGCTGAACTTCTCTCAGATTCAGAGGTGATCCTGCTGTGACTGAAACGATGCACCTTTCCAAACCGGCTGCTTTGTGTCTGCTTTATGTCTGCTGGCCCTTTCATGTCAAAACAGAAAAAGCTGAAGAAAAAACAACTTGCTGAGAGTTTGATAAAAGTAGTATCAAGAGGCCATAAAGCTGTCCATACTGCTCTGTGTGATGACTTCTTTGAGACTTTATGGTAACCTGAGGGACATTACATCAACAATATTTTTATCTTTTACCAAAGACATAGCTGGAAACACGTTTGCCTCACTAATTTCAAGATTTTTAGCTTTCTTCATAGCTTTCTTTTTGAAAATACATCAAAATGCAAAATTTCTAATTCACCGTGGTGCTGCTCTGCTCTGCTCTGCTCTGCAGGCTTCCCTGTTCTGCTGTGATTGAATGACGCTCAGGCTTAATGACCTCTGGGAGAGTAGAGTCTTTTCTGTTTCCATGGAGCTAACGCACATAGCAGCGGTGCAATCAAAGCATACAAAGAAGAGACTGAAATTATGGCTACATGTCAATATTGTCATCTCTGTTATTATGCTGCTATGCACTTCAGCTATAAGGCTACTTCTGGAGCTCTGGAGAACTAAATTGTTGGCACCCTGCTCCTCAAGCCTGGCTACAGTCTTGCAGTTACACATACTGTTGTGTCGGGGCATGGTGTTGGAGTTAAAGTTGTTACAGTTGTTACAATAACTGTAAGAGGTAACCAACATAATAATCTTTTAAGGCTTCTATTTAGACGAGAAGCCACACTGATAAAATCTTTTCAGTTCCTGAAGCACCTTTTTGACAAACATATTTATGCTGCACACATTTCTTAAACTATGGGTTGTTTGACTAGAGGTATGTTGAATATTGCAGAGGGCTGGCCATGGTACATGAAGGGTTCATGTTAAACCAAAACAAATAATTGATCATTCTGACATGCAAATGCTAACACCACTGACACTACTGAAACCTTTAGCTGAGCAGCACACAAGGCCAAAAAGACTTGTAAGTGAAGGCTGCGTGAATAGAAAGTCTTGCAGCCTGACACGTTCTATAATATTTATGTTCTGCTAGACTGCAGTCACAGTTGGTCATGTTCCTCAGGACAGCGTGGCATTGTCCAGACTTTCACTGCATACTGAAAAACTAGCAGCCAAACTACTGTGTTTCAGTATGCGTCTTTTATAACTGCAGCATGACGGCAGCAAATGGTTGTGTGTGTGTGTATTGATGTTAGATTTAAGTAGTGAACTGCAAGAAAAGAAGTATTTCCCCCTGGTCTGGCATTCAAGCACAACATTGAAGGACTGGTCTTCCAAAGGAATCTTTATACCAGCTCAGCTGGGCAAGTGAGGACTTTTCCCCCCTGATATTTCTCCTGAAACTTTTGCTATTTTGGTTCTGCCGAGCTCCTGTCGTGGTGTCTCCTGTCGGTAGTGGCAGCTGCATAGGATTATGACACATGCAAGCTGTGTTTGTCAGATGAGCGTGGACTAATGAGTGCAAGGCTCTGTTATACACTGAACTGTTCTTACAGCCCTGGGGGGAGAACAGATAGTTCCTATTAAAACAAGCCATTTGAATTTTAATTTCTAAATTTGTCATTCCTCTAAATTTTGTAATTTTGCATTTCTAAATCAGTGATTAGTTTGTAATCTTTAAAATCAGACCTTGATACAAAGCAGACAACACAGCATTTCCTGTTGATGGTGTGAAAAATTATGTGGGATGTTTCACTATTGACATATTGATGATATTTTCTACTGAGGCATTATCTTACAATGCTATCTCATAACGGTTACATAAACATGAAGATGACAAATAACAGTCAGTTGGAGAAAATTGTTAAACTTTAGAGAAGAATGCAAAAAGAGGAAAGTCATTAAACAAAGTGTAATAACAGATGAAAGCAGGAGCGCATATTGACAGATATGCAGGCTTTGTTCCACGAGTGTAAGCTACACAATGAACAGAAAATGTTAAATAACATTAGATTTAGCAATTCTTTTAGATTTCGGCAACCCATTGCTCCTTACTCTTAAGCCCCTTAAATGTAATTAGCAGAATTTATATTTAATGCAATTGTGAGATGGCGGGTTTCATTCCAGGCAGCAGCCATTGTCATAAATTAAGAATGAATAATAGTCTCTGTGAAAGACTGATTAATAACCTTCATTTGGTTGCACTGTACCTGCTGGAATTCCAACATCCTGCAGCTCCCAGACATGAATTTATTCTCTGCTGTCTTTTTGGAGGACATCCAGGGTGTGATGAATGAACCTGCAAGTCTTCTCAGTTATGTAGATCATAGTGTAGTGTAGTGCAGTTCTTAAGTAGCTTGTGCTTCAAAGAGAATGCAAGCAAACCGGAATCAATGCAGCTTTTCCAATATAATGATTTTTGTTCATCGTAAGTGTCTAATATAGAGAGTGCAATTTGAATCTTGTTATTTCCAACCCAGAATTGTTTTAATGGATCTTGTGGCCTTCTGTGCACTAACCGTGAAAGTTCAGATTGGGCCTGATCTACTTCTCTCACCAAATGAACTTGTATTGTTGTTGTTTTCTAACCTCAAACATCGCCCTCTTCACTAAACTCATCGTATTACTGGTGCTAGATTTACCAGTATGTCTGTATGGGAGAGATCTTGCAGGCACACACTAAAGTATCAATCACCCATGTACACATAGAGCCTCTCAGCCTTCATTCAGTTAAAGGAACTTTTAATGTGCTGAAAGGTTGTGGGGGGGCAGTCAGTCACAGAGAGCGGATTGTGAGCACTGCTCAATCGAGCTGGCTGCCATCATCTTGTGCCTGGCCTGTGTCTCTTGGCAGCTCACGACATGGTGCGATGTGTGTGTGTGTGCGTGTGTGTATATGTTTGGGTGGGTATTAGTATAGGCGTATGCCACCCATCTGGGGTTGAACAGCTGTTTTATCAACACAGTTCCGAGAGTTTCCCTACTTTAACTCACTCCCCAGCAAAAAAAAAGTATTTACCTACTTTTACTGAGATGATGGCGAGAAATTAGATCATTTTGATTTAACCTTGACTTCATTCTGTATGGCAGCTAGCAAGCTTGGTGTCATTAAATCAGTATTATGCAGTGAGCACATCTTTTGAGAAACAAAACAGGGGGAAGGCATGAGTTGATTGCCACATAGCTTATATTATTATACGCAATCTTTTTATTGTTACGGTCTTTATTTAGTTTAGGACAAAATTACAGCTTCACACACAGTTGGGAATTGCAAAACTTTGATTTCCATAAATGTGCTTAGGAAAAGATTTTATAAGATTCACATAAATGAAAACTTGATGTTTCCCATTGGAAAACATTGACATATGTACTGGCAAGGCCTGTTGAGATTTTCTTTTGGAACTTTTATTTTCTTAGATGCCACACATTACCCAATCCAATACCAGTGCTCAGCTCCAACCATGATTTCTAATTATGGTCTTTTCAATAGAAAATGAACTACTGCAACTTTGGTGAGTAGTGCCAGCACAATACTGTTTGAAGTTGCTGCATTTTCTCCATAATTTTCTCGGTCTGTCTTACAAGCCAAGAACTGATTTGTCCGGTTTCTGTAGTGGAAATCTATTGAAACCACTTAATTTTTAAGCACAGTAGGCGTAATGTGTTTTAGGCTTCAGCAAGAATAGAAGGAGGTGTCATTTTCTGTCCTACACAGTACTTTTCCATGGCACTGTCTCAGCATGCAAACCACAGCAGTGTTCTGGATTGTTGAGTCTCAGACATTGAGTTTAAACAATTTAGGGTTTAGCACTAAGACCAGCATAGGCTCTGTGCTAGTCATGTATATCTGCTTGTGTCTCGGTTCTTCTTGGAGCCTCTCCAGTCAACCGCCCAGGTTTTATTTTGATTTCACATGTTGCTATGGTAACCCCTGGAAACATATTAACTGATGTTTCTGTTGCTAAACCCAAGCTGAAACGATTCTTTGAAGAGTTCAGCGTTAGAGAGAGGCTCCTTTGTGCTGTTTGGAGCTCCCCTTTGGCATGGGGCTCCACTGACTGCACTGACTTCTTACTATGTTATTGGACCCAGTTCCTCCTCAACTCTGAGCTCATCTGAAGCTAACGGAGGTCAAGCGAGGCAGCTGAAATGGTGAAATTACAGTTTTAAGCCTTTTTAATAACTGCCATGATGTAATGGAATTGGTAGTCTCTTTTGATTCTGCTTTCTTGGCCATTTACAGTTGAATAAGTCCGTCCCTCAGCAGCACTTACTTTAAATATGATGGCTTTTCTTCTTATATATAAATGCTACACCTCTATAACACAAAATAAGCTTGAGCTTGGCCATAGAAAATACTAATTGTGCCTTGAAATTTGATTTACAGTACATCAGTGGTGAATACATTTTACTGTGGATGAAAATGTCAAGCCTTAAGTGAGGTTTTGGGGCTTCTTTTTTATTACACTATTAAGAAACAGGAGCTGCTGGATGGGCCTTTCATTGCTTGTGATTTATGTACACCAAGACCTGCATTAAAGTTCTTAGAATGACTGAGTTATTTTAAACTAATGTGGTTCTCATTTTTCACTACACTTCTATGTGACCATGCACATGGACAACGGTGATGATAGTAAAAAGATGAGACCCCACTCCCTGTCCCCAGTTATGAGCGTAATTTCCCTAATGTGGTTTCTAGTCCTTGACCTTTTGGGAAGATGGTAATCTCTGCTAGTGTCTGTTTTATGGAGTCTGACAAACGACAGGGTTTGGCTGTGATATGAAACTATAATAACTGATAACTGATGGGTTCACACAACACAGAAGAAGATTGCTCAACTTTCACATTAAGACTCATAGCATTTCTCATATATATATATTTACATGTTTGAAAACATTCTTGGGATGACTACAAGGTTGAGAATGATTTTGTTCACTTTCTTTGGCACTGTGCCATAATTACTCTGAAACCCAGCTGTACTGTATGTGCAGTTAATCGCTGTTGGATGAAGCCGTACAAAACCTGAGAGCAGCATCTGGGATGACACTCTCTTGAGCTGTGTCTAAATACAGACATGACCTTCCTCTGTCTGATGTGGAGGAGGTTGAGCTTGGCGAGGAGGATAAGCAGGTGGAGGCAGAGCCATAAGCTCCTAGAGGTGAGCATTTAAATCCAGTTTGAAGTGTGTGCAACGGGCAGTGATGGAAAGCAGCTGCATCAATTCCCACTGATTCCTTAACTGTTGTCCCTTGAACCTTGATTCCACTCGCTCCCCCCCCCCCACGTCCCTGCGTGTGACAGGTCATTCAGCCACAGCCCCAGCATGGCTGCAAAATAGATGGAGGCCAGCGGGGAGCACCTGCGGAGGACTAGCAGGCGAGCAGCATTCCATCACAGGACCGCGAGACACAGATGTCATATGAGACACGAGGGACGTGTTTGAGTGGGGGTGGGGTGGGAGGGCCAATGGCAGAGGTTTTGGCATGGTGGGGCAGTAATGGGGTGGGATAGCACGCCAGCTGCTACCAACAGACTCTTAATGAGGTGTCCCATCAAGAACACAGGGAGATGAACATTAATGACTACAGCTAAACTTGCCTGTTCATTTATTCCCCCCTTTTCAATCACGCTAGAATGAGGTGCATGACATGTTTGGGCACACAGTAATTGGGTTTTTCTTCCAAGCGGCATTTGAATTTCTTTTCTGTAATTTGGCTGCAACTAGTACAAAAATTAGTTTGATTATTGATTTGATTTGTTTTTTGATTGATTGATTCAGTATATAAAGTCATAATTTCCCAGAGTCCAAGGCTTGCTTGTTTTGTCTGACCAGCAGTCCAAAGCCCCAATTTTCCTTTAATATAAGAGAAAAACTGCAAAAATCTTAATATTTGAGAAGCTGGATCAGCAATTTCTTTCGAAGTTATTCTTGACTAATTGTTTGTTTCAGCACTTGTCATTAAGCAGTCCAGCCAAACGGAATGCAACGACCTGGGAGAGTTGACAGGTGGTGCAGTGTGGATGCATGAATGTCATAATCAGGTTGTGTGGTTGCACAGAATTTGAACCTTTGACCTTTATGAACAATTAAATACATACACTGGCTCGATGACTGAAGTAACAGCCAATGAAATTACCATGTTTATTATTTTTTCCTAAATAAGATGTGAAACTCAAACATTACCTTTTCAACATGAACAACAGGCATTGGAGCTATATAAAAACCATTAGGTTGAACCAGTATTCAGAATGTGTATATGTATGTTTCTCTGGTGAAGTAACCTTTTCTCTGCAACCAACAATCCAAATGCTTGAATTACTGGCTGGGGAGCAAAGCAAAATGTCTTTTCTGCTTTCATACTTCATTTAGCCGGAGTGGTCTGAATTAGTCCTGAGTGCATAAGCATGTCATTCAAGCTTTCAGAACACCTGCTGAACAAATTCACTCAAAGAGCACACATAGACGTACACACACACACACACACACACACACACACAGCAAGATCTTTTAATATGTCCTGCAGTCTGTTTATGCCATATGCCGTATAATATTGTAGTGAAGTGTAGCAAGTCTAATGAAAATTCACCCAACATTGTCTAATTAAGCAGGTGTGAAAGCAGCTTAATTCTAGTCGGTTTTTGGCACTTCTTGCCAGTCCTTGTTCAGCGTGAAGCAACAGTTCATTCAGCTGAAAGATGTGAATACTTTCACAAGCCGGGGACCAAGTTGCACACTTTTATTTCTTCTCAAAAGAAAATGCCAGAAGTGGTCTTGAGTTATAAAGGGTGGTGGTTTTATTAGCCACTGCTAACCTGTGGGGTGCTTTTTGTTGCAGAGTGACAGGGGACTTAATAATGAAGCTCTCTAACTCAATGAGCCCTGAATCAGTGGAGCCCCTCTTCCCCTTCTTTGTCCCTCTCCCAATCCCCCCACAGTGCCACTGCATTCCCAGCCTGGCGGGGCAGTGTCTCTGGGCCAGGGCCATGTCACGCACCCCTTTTGGCCCCAAACGACCGTGGTGGGGGGGGTCAGGGGTTCAAGTGCTCCCCGTGGGGCGATGCATGGGATGCCTAGCTACGCCACGGCTCGGCCCCCACACTAGCTACGTCGGTAATTAATTTCTAATGAGAAAAAAATTGGCTGACCTCGCAATAGCTAGCTTCTTGGCTCCACCTCGCTATTACTGCCTCTTTCGCATTTTGCCTTTCTCCCTCACAGACTTCAAAGGAGAGGCGAGGATAGCCCCTCCTGGCTCAACGTTGATAGTGAAGCGGCTCTGAGAACATTCCTGGCGTGCAAGACAGGAGGTTGAGTGTAGATTTTATTGGCTGTGCTTTTGCTGGTCCCACGCATACCTGTGGTTCATATGCATGCTGTAGAAGTTTAACTGTGTTAACCCCTTCTCGTATGTAACATCAGAAATACAACTGGCAGTTTTGAAGATGTGAAGGCTTCTTGGCTTCAACCCTGTATTTAAGGAGTTTTATACAAACCTACAGTTGGGTTTTGTCATTATCATCCTGTGCTCATAGGTCTCATTTAATTAGCTGGGCCATTAAAATGCTCTTAAAGGAATACCCTGACATTTTGAGAAATTCACTTATATGTTGTCTTACCAAGAGTTTGAGTTTGAAGATCAATAAAAAATGTATTTCTATGCATTTAATATGGACATAGATGCTTTTATGCGTTTAGTGTAGCTTTTCACAAATGCTAAGAGCAGAGGGAAACGGCAAGTCATTCTCAAAAGTAAAATGGATTAGCTACCCAGCAACTCTGAAGCTGTCTTATTTACCAGTGCATTGTCTATTCTATATTTTCTATAAAGCTAGTCACCAGTACATAAAAGCTGGAGTTTGTTCAGAAGTACCAAAATATGCAAAAGCTGGGCAACGTCAAAAATGTTTAGATGCTGTGTGTAGCCTCTAGCCCCTGTTGTTGTTGTTGTTGTTGGTCAGAAAGTAGCTCCAGCCTGTCAGCTTACTGCTTTTTTAAATACAATGACTTGTTTTCTTTCTCTACACATGTTAAATACAAACATACAACCTGTAAATACGACAGCTTTGGAGCTGTAATGCACCTTTGATAGAACTTGGCTACCTGTTTTGCCTGGCTTGCAGTCAGTGTTAAGCCAGGTTAAACACATCACTCAGTGCTACCTTGGAAATGAAATTAGTATAGTTAATCTGACATCTTCCAAAAAAATGTTTAGTTAAAGGAACAAAAATAAAAAATCTTCCCATTCAAAGATACTTAATTAAAGCATAGTATCCGTGTGTTGTGGGTTTTCTGGTCAACGTGGCAGCAGCCTGTATCGACAAGATTTCCTGAGGGGAAACAATTGTGTGAAATGCAGGAAGCCATTAGGAAGCCAGGGACTCATGTCTCTCCCTGCTGAGTAAATAGTGTCTGAGCCTCCCCCCATTTCATCCACTTTTGAATGGGCCCAGCACTTGTAACAATAAAGGCAGGAAATGAACTGTACTCACACAGGAGCGTGCAGGATGCTCATTGTGTTCCTAATTGACCAAACTAGGCTGGGTGATACAAGCAGACTTTTCTCTCGTTAGTCGAAAATAGCTCAAAGGTAGCGTACGGTAGGTGTATTAAAACAAAAAGCAGCTAATGAGGGAGAATTTCATTTCATTTTTTTTTTTATTGTTTCGGCCATGTCCTAACTGACCCAGTTTGTGTGAAATCAAAGCTCCCTGTTTGAATTCATGACTGTCTAATGCAGGCTTGCACTGCTGACATGCAACATATAGCACAGCCATGCAAGTGTGCGGTGGAAAGAAATGAGTACATGAGAAAACAAACATGCCACTCATTGTTGTGGTGACGTATGCGCGGTGTGAAACTATTTATTTACTATTTGCTGACCTCATCTGGCAGCAACATGATGATTTTTCTCTGTGGAATGCAGGCATGACTCCGAGCCAGACAGCGTTACTTAAGTTGTCACCTGAGAAGCCCTCTAAGGGGAAAGTTGTTTTGTCCTTTGGTGTAGACCATAAGCGTATTTTGGCTGACCTGCATTCAGAGAAGATTGGTATTGTAGTTGGGATTTAGGTTATGTCTACTTAAAATCCTAATACTCATTAGACATAATTCAATATGTGTGTGTGTTGCAGTAATGCCCACTTTTTTCCCTGAGCCATTAACTTTTTTTCTTCCATGAGCATCTTTAAGGTAATGTATACCAACTATACATCAAGAATCAGATGAATCAAATAAATCTGTTTCCAAATTGCCATTCTAGTTTCATTGTTGGGTAAGGGATCAGTGGTTATCTGTCCCACATTTTGTGCTTAGTGTAATTGATATTTGGTTTACCCTAGATTAAGTGACAACTAAGCAGGTTAGCATGGCAGATTTTCCCAGATTAATTCCAGGAGTCCAATCTGAGTGGGCTGGCCACTCTCCCTGTATCATCCCAAACGTCTGCTTTACCTGGGATTTAGTAGCATATGAAAAGGAAAATGAGATCAGAGGTGGTGATAAATCCTGCAGCAAAGCCTCCCCCAGAGAAAATGAGATGCACACATGGCTTTGTCGGTCACCAGCCGCTCATGTCCTCATTTCTGTTAAATTGATTTTGGTGCTCAGGTGATGATGGGGCAGAGTGGAGCTTTGTCAACTATCGCCATGGTCAGTTTGGCCATGCATTTCCTATATCAGCTTTCTTGTCTCTATTGATATTTAATGCTGCTTTGCAGTGACTAGTTTGCATTTTGGCATCTAAAGAACAGTTTTCCAGTGGGGCCATCTTCCCTTTGTTGTAGTCCATTTAGCCTTGTGTGATATGTTATACTTCACACCAAGAGTCATTGCACTACGCTACCCATTCAGGCAGTGTCCACAGACTGTTAGGTTACCCATGTCCCAGCAGATTTGCAAGCAACTCATTTAGGAATTGTTAAGTGATTTAGCATCTGTTTTTTATAGGACCCCAGTGAACCACAACTGCCACCCCCCTTCTTTCTGCCCATCACTGTCTGTGCCTTTGGCGTCAAGGCTGGCTTTTGAATTTCAATCAGCCCTGGATGCATTGTTGTGTTTATTTGAGGGGGATGGGTAGGATACGGTGTTAGTAGTAGTAACTTGTTGTGTGTGTCAATCAGATATTCAGTGTGACCAATGGGCAGCTCATTGGAGGCTAGTTGGTGGGTTCTCAGGGGGCACAAGGCTTTAACTGCTGCCCGCGGGGCGAACCCTACCCTCCATTCTTCACACATTGCCCTCCCTCCCCTCATCATCCTCCTCACAACGAGAACACAGGCAGTACAATCAATAACAGCCTTACCCTCCTTCTCCTTCCACCACCCTCCCTCCTCCAACTCCTCCTCTGGTCAGCCGCTCCCTGCTTTCCATTTATCAGCACTGTGTTTGATGTTGGCTTCATCATTCTCTGTCATCCCCCCAACACCTCGATGTGTGTAATTGTATTAGATTCGTCACGGTTGCACGGTTATTTTGCCCGCCCCAGCTAGTATTGGGCCAAAGGGCTTCTTTCCACGTACCTGCAGCCCCTGACATTAGTTTTAAGTATCTTTAGTGTTTAATTTATTTCCATATGGTGTTGCACAGTTGTGGTTCAATGGGTTCCCCAGTACCCTATGGTACATTACGTCCTTTATGAAAGACCATTTTCTTTTTCCTGATTCCTATTGTTCATTGTTCCAACACTCTTCTCTTCTAACTGGGAAGTGAGACATAAGTATTGAGCTTACATCAAAAACCAAACCCCACAGCAGGCCAGATGGAAATGATAGAAAAACGAATCCCACACATAAACATGCACTCGGACGGTGAAGATGCCAGCATCATAGTCACACTGTGAAATATTCCTTGAAAACATTTATTGGTCATTTTTGCCACTTGTGCTCATTAGCAGCTTATTTCTTGAACACTTGCTCAGTGTGAATATATATGTCAATTATTGCCCCCACAAGGAAAACTGGTATTAGTGACTAAATATCTGTTTTTAAGATGAGATGTGTTTGCACACTGGAATCCAAGCTTTATTGGCAACATTACCAGTGAAGCTCTAATTCAGTTCGATTGTATTCACCTTTGTCTCATCTAATCCCTTCATCAAATAATGAGCGCTAATTTCCTTTTGTGGGGCTCGTCTGTGCTACAACCTGTTGTGTGAGGATAATCTCTGAACAATGCGTTTCTTGTTTTTGAGAAAACAGTGTGAGGATGTACTGGGATAGAAGAGGAAGATGTTGTGCAGAGGAGAATGGGGAATATGAAAGACTTAAGAGGCACAGTGAGAGAATCCGTCTATGTCGATTACACACGCACTGCAACCTTGACGGCCACATTAGATCTCTTTCTCCATACAGCAAACTACCATTAATAATGGATACAGCTCTCTAGCTCTTTTGCTTTCTCTTCCCCTCCCCCCAGCATTGCCCCTCAAGGCGTCTACCCCTCTTTCCCTGTCCCCCTCTTCCCCTACCACCATCCCGTCCTTCCCTTCCCCTTTCCCCCTTCCCCCTACTGTTTCAGCTGTGAGACTGCTAGCCAGGAGCCATGGCAGGTGTGCATACATCATTGTGGCACTGGCCACACAGCCTGCAGCACCCAAACAGTCATCATCAGACAGACAGATCCACCTGCCTGCCTGAGAACATTGTTGAATAGTTGAGTGAGTTTGGTTTCCCGTTTTGTCGCAGTTGCTGTTATCTGGGTTTAGTTGTGGACATTAGCTTGTTTTGTTTCTCCTGACTGAAACCTACAGACAATGACAAATAAATGACAAATACATTCTGTAGAGAATAAAATGTAGTGCTTACAAGCTATTCTTGACACTTTTTTTGCATGCACAGTGGGACAAGGCTTTGTTTTATTCATATTATTATTTTCTGTTTGATTGTCACTTCGGGATCGCATCTGTCATTTAATCCGAGACACCGGTCCCTAAACACAAGCTTGTCAAGCTTAACCCTTTATTGTTCTTGCCTCTGACAAAAGTGAAAAGATGCAATACCCATCATTTATAGTTTATCATAAGTTTGATCTAAATACAAACCTAGCGATCCACACAAAAAAAACCCACAGACTGCATCCAATAGCACACAATCAGTAGTCATACAAATTTAACAGCAGGCACCAGCCTTGACTGAATCAAGATCTGTCCATTTAAAATTGCAACAGTGTTCCAGTCAACTGAATTATTTGTCCTATTCATTGTTGCAACTTCCGAAAAGCCATGTTGATTTGCCACCTGAAGTGCACCTTTATCATGTTTTCACCTCTATCAGGTAATGCAGAGGTTTATCTAATAGTGCACATACATGTTACACTGCTAATCACGTGTAGGGGCTGAGCATGGATGATATAAATGCAGTACATTTGGCATTTGAAGGACACTTATGCCATACTAATCCTCTCACCATGATAAATGAAATGTATACACAAGAAAATGGGAAAGTGTAGCACAGTAGTTCTCTGGTGTCACAGTTGACAGTATAAAGTTTGTATTTAAGATAGAAAGGAGTCTGATGTACGGAATATAAATCCTTTTGGGCTTAATATTATTTTGTCATGGTGACCTGTTGTGAATGTTTCCTTATGTTATTCATGCTCCAATGAGCTCCATCTATTCAATGATTGATGAATTATCTGCCACTTAGGAGACTTACTGTAGGCTGTGGTGCAGCTGCTCTCACAGCAGCATCCTCGTATTAGGTGGTATCAGTCGTGTCGTTTTAAAATTGTGGTTGTTTTCAAAAGCAAATGTGTTTTAAGTTGCTGAGTCACGTTGTGTATTGAGTGTCTCTGTGGCAGGTAGTATATTTATTTTCTAAGACACCCCAAAACACATCAGGCTCATAACTCCTGCACTTGGGTCTGTTTGAATCCCCCTGTCATGGATTGTCATGGTCAAACCAGAGTACAAAAAAAAAAGAAATCAATGAAAAAGACTGGTGGAGTGTGGTAAGACTCCCAGTTGACAGATTAAGGACACTCGGAGAAGGAATCATATTTCCTGTCCACTTCAGTGGGTTCATCCTTATCTGCTATAACTGTAAATGTCCTTTACTGTATTTGCGAAATCGTTATTATAGTTTAAAGCACTGCATTTCGTAGCGTTGCTGAGTAGTATGACACCATTGCCGTGCAGTGATGACTTGCAAGGGGAAAGGAATATATATATATATATATACTGTGGCCGTAATGGTTTTAGATTCAGCGGTCTGACACTCTAACCATATGGTCACACCTTGCTGTAGCTGTATGGAGCACTATCAGGCAAGCGACAAATGAACTAACAATTGCTCACCTGCTACTGAATAATTTGTGACTTTCTAAACTTAGGCTCACAGTTATGCAGTGGAGACCAAACCTCTGTATCTATCGGATAAACAGATGCTGTGAAGATGGGACATGGCAGTTGGGGGTTTCAGGCTTTAGAAGTTGGGAGCATTGCCCATCGGAATTTGTGATCTGTTTTCCTGTCATCCTATTGATCCCCGCAACGCTCATTGATATGAGGAAAAAGCCATTGAGCCCACGATGGGAGGCTAGTGGCTGCTGTATGACATTGTAAAGGTGTGTAAATGGAATAAGGGGAATGATTTTATCCCACAATTATAATCTCAGAGCAGGGATACTCTCCATCTCCACTCTGCCTGGCTCAGAGGGAAGAGCAGGCTTTTATGAAAGCCCTACACCCAGGCAGCCATTGGGATGTTTGAGTGTAAATAAAACTGCAATATTATCTCAGCGCAGCAAGCCACGGAGGTGTAGGAGATGTTTGACCTTGTGGACATGGAGGACAAAACCCTTTCAAGATTAGAGTACATAGAAACAAGGGATTTTAATCTTCTGGCATCAAGTGGCTTTGCTGAGAATGTCAGCTTGCTATCTAGCAGCAGACACTCTCGCTCAGCAGTTTGCTTACAAAACGGGGTTGAAGCTTCAGACACATTTTGAATTGTAATATAAATATAAATATAAAAATATTTCAAATCCACTCAGAAAACTACGTCTTTTCCTTTTTTTCCCGCCTTAATTTTCCCATCCAGTGTCGTATTTTAATTTGAGCTTCATTTACATTCATATTGAATTTGTTGTGTGCCATATGCTCCCCGACGTTGTCATGGGATACAGGCCAGGCCCATCATTTCTTTTTTGGAGGCAGCTGAGCATTTTCATTTGTATTTGTTTTAAGTGATGAGATAAGGAGAGGAAAAGTCCCTCCTCAGGCGGTGCATAAATGTTAGATAAAACCACCACTGTTCCATTTCAGTTTGACATATGCAAATAGCCAACAGGTTTTCCTCCATGTGATGTTTAATCGTAGAGATTGTGGGCTTACAGAAGAAATACCACGCAAAATGAGGAACAGAAGCTACGACAGCATCCTTTTGGCCTAATCCAATCTTGTCCATAAATCTCTTATGTATTCAGTCTAAATGAAAAGTGAAAATGAGTGTGACAAATAAGTGAAAAGGTGAAAGTTCTGATGCACAATGAAATGTCCTTGAAGAATGCACTAGCACAACCAAGTGACTCTTGTGTCTTCATTTCAACATGTTTTCACTGCAGGTTGCCAAATACTAAGGTATCCTGTAGTGTCAAATACCACTCACAACCTAAAGGCTAGGGTTTAAGCAACAAACTACTTGACTAGGTTTAGGAAAAGATCATGGTTTGGTGTTAGGTCACGTATGTAACTTTTGGTTTCATCCACCACTAGTGTTGCCCAGTGTACAGATTCCCAGAAGGTACCACGATACCCTGTCGTTAAAAGCAAACCATTTCATTAGCACCACTAATGTAAGAATATTTATAGAGCCGTATGTTCTATCGGTTGCAAGTATGTACGAGAGCAAATCATTTAGTGAAACAACAGGGCAGTGGGTGTGCAGCGTTACTCCCTGCAGACAGTGGGAGCAGTGAGATCACAAACATCACATCCATCTGGCACGTCAAGTCAAATGTTTGTTCTCTCGTATGCATGCGCTGCAGGTTACATGGTGAACGTGAAGAATGGCAGCGAGCAAGTGGCAAGTGATGTTTAAAATGCTCTTTCTGACCAGATAAAACAGATGCACGAGTGAAGTTTTTAATTTTAAGCAGAAAAAATAAGAAATGTTAATAAAAACCTTCTCACGAAGTGACCTGCTCTAATTGCAGGTAAAAAATGTTGGGGTGCACAATGAGGAACTAAAATTTAAATAGACAGAAGCTCCACGTTTTCAGTAAATTTTCACTTGCTCAGACAAACTTAATATACATGCACTCACATCCCCCAAAACTATGTGTAATATTACACACAGCTGGCACATCGTGGATACTGTCATTTACCCACCGGGATTTATCTTTAACTGACCTTGTGATCTGTTCTGAAAGATTCCATTTATACACCGACATCATGAATAGCAGCGGAACCGCTGTTGCTCCTCACCCTTTAATATTTAAACATGAAAATAAATTGGATTCATTTTGGTATTGTGACAACAATACACCACCACAACCCCCTTTCTTTGCAGACTTTGTCGCTCTTTGTACTACATCATCCAACACAAAGGCGTTCATACCTTGGTGTGTTTCATCTCAGGGGTTCTCAACATTTTGTCTGTATGAGACGCCAATGGGTGTGACAAAACGTCGGTAGTTGAAGCCCTGGGAATGACAACAGGCTGGTAATTTACAGCAAAGCTTACCCAGCACGCTCCAAAACACACTCTTTAACCTGGAATGGTCTGGCAAGATCTCTCTATTCAGCCCCTCCTGAACTTGTTAGTAAATCAAGGACATTGTAAGGTGCCAGAGAAATTGTCCATTAATAAGCACTATGCCTACTCAAGTGGCACAGGAAGCATAGGGGTCAGGTCCGCCTTCCAATCATTATACCTCATCCACTTCCTAGTAAAAGATCCCTAGCCACTCAGCTACAGGTCGCCATGGAGACCCGGGACAGGGAGCGGAGTGTGGGGGTCGGGGGTTGGAAAGCGGCGCAGACAGCCATTAGCACCCCATTCCATGATAATTAATGATCATCCCATTGGCTCGAAATCAGGGCCCGGAGAAAAACAGACACAGAGCTCGCTCTTTGAGAGCAAATGTCACAGTGGCGAGAGATATCTCTGAAGACTGGAGAGGGGAGCTGAGATGGTTTTTGCTATGGTTGGAAAATGGTGACAGGATCTCGTGAAAAGCTATGATGTTGCTTCACAAGGGGGGGAAAGTGATTTATGGTCAGCATGGATTGTGTGCAACGAAAGAATAGTTTTTCATTTGCATAAGATTCACTCTACACATATGTCTGTCTTCTGAAAAAAAGAAAAAATGATAAAGCCTGTCTGTTTCAGCCTTTCGCTCATTCCACACCTTGAACTGGTGTCTATCTAAGATAATCACTTGTCTAATCAAGTTGTGAGCTCTGTTCACATTGCAAATATGTAGCTCATATTATTGGGTTTGTAATCAAATCTTAGGTTTGCTTGCCCCTTGGGGATTTTCAGTCAGCCAGGCAGCCAACCACAGTGGCTTTGAAATGCCGGCAGACCCAAACTACCCATCTTCCCCCTCTCCTTAAGCAGATAGCCCTTCTCCATGCTGCACAACCAAATGTGCATCCACTCAGACACAAAGGCAGTTCTGTGGGCATATAAAATTGCAAACAAATGCCACACAGATGCCCATGTTTGAGCATGCTCACGGGCACAGACAATAACATGGCACACCCACACAACACACAGCACACACACGCATACAGATTAGAACAATTGGTGGAACACAGACAAAGCTCGTTGTCACACTATTCAGTAAGGACCAGTGCTCCTCCTCCTGATGAGCATGCTGTGTGTGCTCCCTCAATCTGGGGTCACAACCCACATACACTGCATTGACACAACACCTTTATCACACAGACACATATGCATATTTGATATGCAGGCACAGGTAGGGATGTGATTGCAACAGTGTTTAATTGCCTTAAGGTGCTGTCACCAAGCAAATGAAAGGTTAACCCAACCACTACAGATCAAAACACTAGATTGTAACCTCTTCTTACTCTTTAAAATGTTTAGACCAGAACTAACCCTAAACAACAATTGAATTCACATCGGATGTTTTCAAATGCTACAAAAGATCTGCTTACATCAGTAATACTTGTATGTAAGTACTTAGTAGTAGTATGTTCATTTGGGAAACAACACAAATGCTTATTTTTAATGTGTAATGTGTAAAACGATGTGTAATAAAATGACCAATCAGTCCTTTAAATATATTTTGATTTTGAACATTACCAGATTCTGTTGTTCAAATCGGCAATGACAGTGTGTCACAATATCCACCCTGTAAAACTATACAATCAGTTTTATAACTGCAACGGAACTGACAGAATAGAACAGACCATTTGACTTGCAGTTCGGAATGAAATGGGATGGATAAAGATGTAGAAGAGCAGTCTTTTCATTCAGCAATATCAGAACTATTAATGGATTCATGGGTCTGCTGGAAATTAGGATTCAGCAACACCCTCCAATATTTTTAGACTAATATTTATAACACTCTATATTAACCAAATGGGATTCGGGCCATTGTTACCTTTCAGACTCTTGCACTTCATTGCCTACCAATACCATAGGCCCAGTTAGTGATACAGCCAGTGGTTGTTGTTATTCTAGACATTCCTGCTGAGGGATGCATTATCCTCTGTGGCATGGCGGTGAATTCTACCATGTCTGTCACCCACCGACTCATCCCACAGGCGCTATCAGTGCTCAGCCTCTCACAGGCATGCATGTACACACTGTGTCCCACTCTCTTAATCCGTCTCTCTCTCTCGCTCTCTCTCTCTCTCTCTCTCTCTCTCGGCTGCACCCTTTATTTATCGCTTTACCATCCCTCTTTCCTCTCTCTTCTCTGCCTTCCATGCTATCAAAGGCAGTGGAGAGTATTATCACCTAGGAACCATGCTATCCTCGGCTAAGCTAATGCAGCCTGACCACACACACACACACACACACTAAAATTGCACATACAGTGTATACACCCACAGACAGAGAGCAGCCTTATCAGTGCCTGCTGGCGTCAGACATAGGGCTGTCTCACCCTCATGGATGGAAGACACCGCCAACACACATTATAGTATTATGCATGCACACATGCACACACACTCGGATGCCAATTCTGTCCTTCCTCACTGACAACCATTTACATCCTAATGATGGAAGTAAATCCCCACCGTGCGATCATGTGACCTTTCACCCTTTCTTGCTAGTCACTGTAAGCATGTTCAGGTCTGTGCAACATATCTGCCACCAAATAGGGGGATGAGAGGGGGAGTGACGGATAGGGATGCAGACAGGCATGGTGAGGAAGAACAGGGGTGGAATAAGAAAAGAGAAGCAAGGAGGCTTTTAAGTGATAAGAAAGCACATGTCACAGAGAGAAGAGGTGCGAGAAATGGAGCTGGAATCCATTTTTTTTACCTCCTTGTCACCTGATATGTTGCTGCGGCGAATGGGCTACACAGGGACCAGTGGTGAAGCCGCTAACTAGACTCACCAGCTCATTTCCTTTCGAGGGAGCCGCTTGTGGCCCAGCCCCTCTCATGCCTGAGACCGATTTCCCTCCTGCTGCTCACCCATGTCTGTTTCTGTAGCTCTCTCCCTCTCTCGCCACAATGATCTCTGCCACAGCAGGCTGCGGTGCAGAGTAACCTGACTCCATTTTGAAACCCTAGTGGTCTTGTTATGACTTTCTGACTTGTGGAGAAAGTGATCTTGGCTTGGGGGCAGAAAGGGACAAACTCCCCCTGTGAGAGAATTCGAATTTCCAGAGTTTGAATTCCAAAAAAGTGCTAATGTTATTGTTTTAGGAGTAACTAATTGATGTTTCACAGCCATTCTACAGATTTTTTCCCTTTCAAGCCATAGTGAGTTGGTTTTCCTCGTCTTGCATATGATTTCTGTTTTCTTTCCTCCTCTGTCCCCTTGCAAATACATTTTGCTCAAGGTGCATTCTGTAGTTTTGATTGAGCTGTGTGGGTTGGGTACTGTGTGCTCATGGCTTATGGGTTCGAGTCTGCTTCACAGCTTACAATGCTGTTTAGATTATCCCCGCATCACACTGGGAATGGTACAATACCTGCGTGTCCTGCTGGTGCATTTGGTTGAGGCTTGTGCATATTCCCAGAGACCCCTGGTGTTTTGAATCCTACCCAGGACGTCTGTCGCATGTCTTCCCCAGCTTTCTTCCACTTGTCTATGTGTTAAACTTAATACTACATTTTAGGAATGTGTGATCTAGTTGAAAATAGTATCCCAATGTTAGGACGAAAGCAACATTTCTGTCTCTGTTTAATGTTTTTTTGTTTTTTGTTTGTTTTTGTCCATCCTTCCAACTCAACCATGCTTCTTCACAATCAGCCACCATTTACTTTCTATGTGCTACATATACATGTGTGTTTTAGTGCCTCCACCCCTCCTTCACCCATCCCCACCCCTAATTTTGTCTCTCCCTCTGTCCTCCCCACCCTTGCCCAGGGGGCTCCATAAATATCATTTCATCCCGTGGAGCCGCTGACACGCTGCAAAGGGCCTACGATAAATAATTAACTCGCCTGGTGCAGGGCAGGCAGACTGCCCTGCTTAGGAATTCACCATGAGTGTGTGTATGTTAGGGTGGTGGGGGTTTGCGAGGGGGTGATAATACACGCAGACATACAGAGTCAACATATACTGCATACAAACAGACAATTCACTTTTATATGAAGAATTGAAATTGTTTAGGAGATACTCCATCAGTCCTCAGCAGCATTGAGCTCCCCTCACTGGTCAAGTAAACTAACATGTCTTTTCTGACTCAACCTTGTGTATCCTTCTCCTGTACTTACCAGTGGCCAGTGATAACCCAACATCCCACCACTGCAACGCTCCTCGGCCCCAAAGACCTGCTCTTTCTCTCTCCTCCACCCTCATTTTCCCTCCATCTTCCTGCATCGTTCACAGCATGCTGAATTTGGTTGTTCTTTAGGATTGTACACGGACCATCACCTGCCCTCTTAAGTACGGGCTCCCTGATTTATAGATGTTGCTTAGGATTATTAATGCCAGTTGGCTCCCTTCGGCTTACTGAGTCTCCCAGTTATCTGAGGGCCGAGAGATGCAAAGAGGCAGACAGTGGAGGAGACAGTAAGTGGGCTTTTGTGGAAGCTTTGACTCGAGAGGGGGAAATCCAACACCCGTCGGCGTCAGACAAATTCTGGTGTAAGTTGGCAAACACTGACAGACACTTTTCATTTTGGTAGTTAGATTTTTTTACTTTACGGGGATGTGAGATGTGGGAAGGAAAGGTGAGTGACAGGTTGAAAAGGAATGTAGTCACTGAAACTGTTTTCTGTCAGGCTGTGTGACTAATAGTATATGTTGGCATCCACATGTCTTTCTGTGTCCTTTGTGGAGTTATTTGTGTGTACCTATAGCAGTATTTGCTCTTAGCATTACTCTAACGCTGTCTAGTCAGAAGCTTCTTATCCACGTCTTTACTTGCTTACCCACCTGGCCTCAACTACACATGATGCGTGGTTATATAGTAGGAGTTTGAGTATGTACTATGTATGAGTAAGCTCATGTAATTTAGTCTAGAATTTTTGAATTTCCAAGTAGGGCTGCAACATATGAGTATCTTCATAATCGATAAATCTGCAGATTATTTTACGATTAATCGTTGAGTCTATAAAATATCAGACTCTTCATTTACTGTCACATATAAAAAGCTGGAGCCAGCAAATGTTGGACATTTAAAAAAATTACTGAATCTATTTATCAAAATTATTGGCAATTAAATTTCTTTCGGTCAACTAATCGATGAATCAACAAATTGTTGCAGCTCTATGTCCAAGTGCTTCTCAATGAACGTCTGTTCTTGCCATAATCTTTTGTTAAATACGAGTGTATTATGATTGTGTGTCACTTGAAGCTTAATTTTGTCTTTTTAGTAAAGGTAAGGAGTTCCGAATTAAGACTTGACAAGTGTACTTGCCGATCAAACATCATGACAGCTTCATTAACGGAGCCACGGCAAAGCCTGTTTACCAGTGTGCCCATTTAAAGGGATGATTTATAGTGATTTCTGTACCAAGCCTGCAATCTCAGATTTTGATTCTGTTACAGCAAACCCTTGTTTGCTCAAGATCCCCACCACTATTTACTACCACAGCTGTGTGTGCTAACAATAGTGTTGTCATGTTTGTCTGAAGTTTGAATGAGTGCTACTCCAACAAAAGACACACACATTCTTCAGGCTCACTCGCACCACACTACAAATGTGGCGATAGGAAGGACTGACTCGCACTGTGGCTGCAGGAAGGCAGAGGCCACAAATGTTTAGCGTCTCATCTTCACCCTTCGCTCTCCACCCATTCTAATGGACGCCAAGGAAGGAGAGAGAGTCTTGGATTTGATTAGCCTCAAGCTGCAGTATCTAATTGCCCCTTCCACCAAAGCCATATTGAAATGATTTATTCATCATTAAGCTCCAAACAGTCCCTTGTAATAGGCTGCCAGAAAATAGGATGCTCGATCCTTGCTCCCCTCCCCACTATTGTCTCTGTCATAGGAGAGGATAATGGGCGTGATGTTTCCATTGCTGGCAGGATGTAGGTTGATGTTTACAGCTATAATAATGGTGGACATTACTGTTGTTAAGCATTCAGTGAGCATAAAAGGGAAGGCTATCTTGGCATAGTGGAGGGATACTGCCTCTTGTGCTACTGCTGTGTGCCTGCTCTATGCTATTGTTACATCTGCAGTGACTGTGAAAGGCCTCAGACCATATTAGATACACTGTTTCACACCTGATTACTTGATGAACAACTGTTGTGTTTTCCATATTTAATTTGCATGGGAAAGGCGCTTATCCTTGCTAGCCCTCAATGGTTGATTTAAAGTCAAATTATACACAGACGCCAATGCGCCATATATCTTCAGCTGTGGTAGACTACTTGAGCCAACCCCCTTTGATCTCTAAGCTAAGGAAGTTTGTTAAAGGCTTTCATCTGAAAATGTTCTGGAAACTTTTAATCTTAGTTCTCAGCATCCCTGCATCAGTCTGCTCTTATCCCGCATCCAAGAACACGTCTCCACACCAGTGGGGCCACAATTGCCGTCAATCCCAGGCAAAAGAGCCTTCTATGTAGTTAAATATGCCTTTTAAAAAACCCTTTCAGCTTAGTGTTTGATCTTTTAAGCATGAGCCAGCAATGCTGTTGATTTGGGGTTAGAAGTGGTGGACAGTGGAAGGTTTGGCTGGCCAGACTGATGCACCAAGTTGGGGTTTCTCATAGAGCAATGTCTGTATCTCAGCTATTTACACACTGTCTTCTTAACCTGGCCTTTGGCCAATTCCTGTTGGACGACTGTAAGTCACCTTGATGTCACACAAAAAACCAAACAGCCCCTCAGAGGATCAGTTTAACACCTAAGCAAATCAGCTTTCAACAGAGTTATATTAATATGTTATTGGCCAACGGCTAGCAGCAGGTTAAATATAGGATGCTGGCGGTGTGGGGCTATTGAGGTGACCCTGTTACTATTCAAAGGGAAACAAGAACCCAAGCACGTTGGCTAGGTTGACTTGCTCAGAACTGGCTCGCACGTAGGACAGTTGTATGTCCTGTTGTGCACAAAGGCCATATGTAGTGTCACCAGGTTGGCTGGCCTTGCAGTTTTTCTCATCCTTCCTGATGAGGGCATAACTCAAGTAGTCTGCCTCAGCCCCGCAGCCCAACGTGGAATGGAGTTCAGGGAAATGGCTTGAGCTAACGCTTGTCCCTCTCTTATCATCTGCTGCTGTTTTTCTCTGACTATCCGTCTCTGGTGTGGAGTTCTGCTCCTTTTGGCCAGATTAATGCCATTCCACAGGCCTTGACTTAATCCTCAAAAAGGATTGTTCTAAGCCTTGACAAGGTAATAGGGGCTAAACAGATTGCACTGGTGCACAATCAAAGTTACTGTAATGTGACGCTTCAAATCTGGGTGTTATTGCATTAGCACATTATCCTGTAACCTTCACAGGTCTACTGATTTGTGTTAATGTTCAGGGGAATTTAGTCCGATTTTTTTTATTGTTAGAAAATGTGTATTTACTATTGTGTTTGAAAAAAGGCTTTCTATTTAAAAGATCATTTTAGCCATGCATACTATCATTCAGTGGATCCAGTGAACGTGCTGAGAAGGATACCAGGGGTGATGAATGCTTATCAAATTGGAAGTGTCTCCCACCATCACATTACTGCCTGGAGAGGCTCCATCATCATAGTCGTAGCTGCCAAGTTCACAAATGCTTACAGAGGAAGGAGTGAAGGCTAGAGGGTGGTAGTATGAGATAGTGTGTCCTTTACCTTGAAATAATGAATTGTTATTACTAAGGTTCTTTCTTTATAAACCCAGTACAGAATTTAAGTGGATTAATGTGTGACCAACCTCCTGGTTCAGCAAGGCCACATTTAGTACTGAATGCAGTCGTACATATGACCTTGTTTTGACATTTACATCTCATGTTGAAAGTAGTAATATTGTTATCAGCTCAGAAAATAAATATAATGGCCTTTCGAGGTGATCAGGTTTTCACGCTTAAATATAATTCTAATGGATCCGCTGAAACATTCAGGCTTTACACAGGCTCCATTCCGGTGTGTAGTGAAAGTTTCCTTTCCCTACCTGTATGCTTAATTGCTTCCAACTTTGTAGCACCCCTACCATGCTGCTTTTGCTAGATATGTCATTTTAACAGCCACTGGCAAGCTGCTTACAGCCTCTCGGCTAGCAGACTTGGGACAAAAAAAGGCAGCTGATAACAACCCAGGAAATAAGAAAAAATAAATGGTTTGACATAGACCATGAAATGTCCGTCTAATGCATGCCATTTATTTATGTGTGATTAGTGTCAGCTTTTATTTTTTTTACGTGCTGGTTTTATTTAGCTTGAAATAGGCACAGAGACATGAGGGCCAAATTGATTCTGAACAAGACATATTGGCTTGTTAATGAATCTGGTTAATTGACTGTGTAAGGGGGTGCCATAACAGTCAGGCAGTTAAGAGCAGTGGCAGCAGCAGCCTGCAGGATCCAGCCAGCCCATATGTGATTACGTCACTCTGCTCTTATTGATTTGAGTCGTCTCTTGGTGCCATGACACCGTCAAAATTATTGTAAGCAGAAAAGGATTATGACCATGATCATGGCAGTCATTACTGCACTATCTGGGGTATTTGGATGTCTTGACACTCTTGTAAAGTGATTAGCCTCCTCTGTGAGAGTGTAGAAGGGTCCCCTTGGGCTTTGGGGGGGGGGGGGGGGGGGGGGGGGGGGGGGGGGGGGGGGGGGGGGGGGGGGGGGGGGGGGGGGGGGGGGGGGGGGG
>JAVQJL010096693.1:0-28249 GCA_036024295.1 Nannoperca obscura
TTCCTTTTCTTTTATTATTCTTTTATTATTATCTTTATTAAAAAACCACGAAAGACAACGATTTGTTGTATCATCATTTATTTGCTCACTTCTCCAAGGAAATAAGGAAAATTTCCACCACATAAAGATGTGTTGGCAGATAGAGAAGTTTGAAGTTGTTGTGTAACTCAGAGCCTTTACGGCTCTGTCAATTATCGACCTGTGATCATGTGTACTTAATTTTATTCCGTGCATGCGCCTGTCAAATTTCTGAGTGTCCGTAAGAGCTCAGTTCATGCAGTCTCATGCAGAGGGACACTTTAGGACATGGCAGGAATAAAACCCACAGGCGTGCTTGTTCTTCACATTGTATGCCTCTTGTGTGCTACCAGCCATTGCTTGGTGAGAAATTGGTTTATTTGGTCATTTGGAAACTTGATTTTCATACATTTGCATATACGAAACATTTACATTTGAATTCTCTTTTGTTTAGCCCACAACAAAAGTATTAGGTAAGTGATTATTTTCTCAAGCAAGACACTTATTATTGTCACTTTTCTGTCGCTTTCAAGCTTATTTTCATATCCACTTACAGACTATGAGGTGGATGGTGGACGGGACCTTGACATTTTTGACATCAACGAAGGTACACAGAAAGAAGTAAAAAAAGACAATTTTCTTTGTGTTATTATTATTCAAGTAGCCTTTATAAACCACATTTCTTTGTGCTTGGTCTCCACAGAGGCAGGGTTGGATCTTGTAGAGGGCGACATTGTGCTTGATAAGGTATGTTAATTGAACTACTTTTAATTTTCACATGCACGGTTGAATTTTGTGGAATAAAGCCTAACCGGGACTTATTATGTTATCATGTTATCTTTGTGATTCCTTTTATTGACCGCCACAGAGGCAAACTCGAAACTCCATAATAGGGGATGAATACAGGTGGCCAAAGACGATCCCATACTACATGGAAGATGACTTAGGTAAGAGTGCCTGCTAGAACACTTCTCACAAACAATTAAAGTCACATGAACTTAGGAAATTTTTCAACATGTAGACTGTTTTTTGAGGAATATGGAATATGATGTATACAATATATGCACCTATATTAGTCTTGTAGTAAGCAGGGGTGGAAAGTAGTGGTATTATGCCATTCTGCAAAATGAGTACTTTTGAAGACAAGTACATTTTCTTGTAAATACATTTGTACTATTTTGAAAGCAGAAGTGTGGTATACAAATACTTAATTACAAGTAAGAACTGCAAGACTTGTTCCTGTGAAAGGTACATGCCTACATGCAGCTCCTTAAACCTGTGAACAAACAAAATTGTGAGTTTGATCATCGATAGTTTTTGGTCATTCTGTTTAGGATCCTTGAGACCCAAGGTCCTCTTTAAAATCATCTTCTAAACAAGATTTTTACCTGATGATGATGTTTCAGGAGTCCGCAACAGAAAGTAAAGTATTACTTGTGTCAGTAAAACCTAATTTTATACAACTGATTTTCATCCATTTTTTATTCCCTAAATAACTGGAGTTTTGGAGTTTTATAATATTTTTCTTAAGGGGTTTAACTGGGAGGTAGACCTGTCTGGGGTCTAACTAACCTATACAATGAGACACTATGTAAGATCATTATGCATTTAATGCATAGCCCATATAACATAAAACATTTCCTTATTTTTCCTTAACAACATTGCTTCATGGAAATTTCCATATTTGATCACCTTCATCAAATATGCAGGCTCCGTTTGTGGCAAGGGGAAGGGTTACCACTTAAGCACTTTTCTACATATAGGGTTTTTATTCTATTACGATGATTTTTATGACCTCAAACAACGAACGCTAAACAAACAGAAAAATGAAAATATACTGACACCTGATACCATACCTCTTCTCTGCAGAGATCAATGCGAAAGGTGTGATTCTGAAAGCCTTCGAACAGTACCGGCTCAAGACCTGTATCGACTTCAAACCTTGGAGCGGAGAAGCAAATTACATTTCCATCTTTAAAGGCAGCGGGTGCGGCATAAAGAACTTTTACTTTATGGTTCGTTTAGATGGCAAGATAAGACGTGCTTTCTCAGGAATGCCTGTATTTTATATTTACAACAAAGGTCCTTGGTGTTCATAAAAGCAGTGTTTTTATTCTAAAAGCTGTTTCTCCTCTGTGGGAAACCGACGAGTTGGGAAGCAGACGTTGTCAATAGGGAGTAACTGTGACCGCATCGCCACCATCGAGCATGAGTTCCTTCATGCTCTGGGTTTCTGGCATGAGCAGTCCAGGGCAGACCGTGATGATTATGTCAACATCATGTGGGACTACATCTCAGAAGGTACCGAACCACTCTCAGCTACTCTGCCAACTAAATCATAATTGATGTAAACACCACCCATCCGTGCTCCCACTTATCATTTATCCCTTGATGGCATGCCTGCTTCATGACTTCTATTTGCATGTGTATGATTATACTTTTGTCACACTGAGAATGAGTATGACGTAGCTTTTATACGTTACGTTTACACATGCTTTTCACAAAATTCACATTCTAGTGAATTGGAAAAATAATTTCAGTTCATGCAATGTTCAAGTGGTTTGTCACGTCATTGATTTATTGTGTGATAAGCATGTGCATGCATAATGTTTCCATGATAAGATTGACAAAATATATTATCAGCGTCTTTCTATTTATCACACTTCGTGTCTTAGCTGCACTAACCTACGCTCTTCAAATTGTTAATGAATCAAATCTATTGTGAAGGTCTGTGATTAAAGCAGAGTACTTTGATGTGTCAGCAATCTTTCATCAAGTCTTTAAACAACTGCAAGCTGTTGATGAGCTACTTTTATGAGTTATCCTAACAAACATCTCTGAATTTGGAGAAGGGAACAAGACATTGTGATGATGAATTGGACTGCGCTGGCGCCTTTGTTTTCGTCTGATCTACAGGGAGAGGACACAACTTTAACACCTACAATGACACCACCTCCAGCTCTTTGGGCGTGCCCTACGACTACGGTTCCATGATGCACTACAGTAAAAATGCTTTCAGCAATGGCACTGAACCCACCATTGTCACCAAGATTCCTGCTTTCAGTGATGTCATTGGCCAGCGTATGGAGTTCAGTGACAGTGACCTGCTCAAGCTGCACCGCCTCTATAACTGCAGTAAGAGTCAACAACCAACACCCAAGCTGTGTTTTATTATCTGTACAAGAAGTGCTGTGTCAGCTTGCGCCACTATTACACCTAATTCTTATTAGTAATGTTGATATCAGCAGCCACTTAGATTACTTATCTCCTGAATTCTTGCCCCATGGAAATATAGGAATAAGCACTAACATTTCCGTCACTGCGTAATCAATCACTTTATAGCAGTTCAAAGTCCTACATCTGTGTGTAATTAACATGTCTTGTAGCCCAGGGCTCCACGTTCCTGGACTCATGTGACTTTGAACGTGAGAACATCTGTGGTATGGTCCAGGGACAAGGGGACACGGCAGACTGGGTGAGGGTTGCCGAAGCTGCTGGAGGGCCCAACACTGACTACTCCAACATGGGCAAATGCACTGGTGAGAACTGTCTTGCGGGAATATACCTGACACCTGGTGCATATACATATCTCTGCGTGAAAGGATGTTTTTCAGGTCCGTTTCAAACAACACTCACATGTATGTACATTGAAAGGGTTTTCGGTCACTGCGATAGTTCATCCTCTCCACACTGGCCCTGAACAATCCTACAACTTTCAAATGCAATTCCAGTGTAGGTGGACAACATTCAGTCCTTGTTCTGTGTAGAATGTTTTCCAAAGGTTAACCAAAGCTAATATGAGGCTTCAGTAGTCTTCTATAGCTACAGTCGTTTAAGTATGAAATTCCCTATTTGTGTCATTTTCCCTCCGCCACAGTTCAGCAAGAAGTGTGTGTGAGAGGGTTAGAAATACTAAAACTGGGTCTTTTTAGTATGAAATACAAACTTACTACTTATTACTAACTACTTTACTACTGATGTTAAAAATGTGCTTCAAAACAACAACGTATTTTGTCCCTCACCTCTTACATTTAATTTGAATTAGGAGTGGCTCTCCTCTCACCCATTATAAACACGGGTAACAATTACAGAAATCCAAAACTGTTTCAATGTACATAGACATGTGAGTGTTGATAGACGATCGACTTGAAAAAAAACATTTTAATCATCACTATATGATGAATCGGCCTGCACAATCTTCCCTCTAATCACCCACTGTGCAAAGTGTACTGACATGATTAATCAAGTGAGATTGGGATCTTTAGGCTCGGGGTATTTCATGTACTTCAGCACTGGCGCAGCCAACGCTGGGGATACGGCTCTGCTGGAGAGCAGGCTCCTTTACCCCAAAAGAGGATACCAGTGTCTGCAGTTCTTCTACTACAACAGCGCCGGCCCCAGCGACACACTGAGGATCCATGTCCGAGAGTACGACAAAGATAACCCCAATGGAAAACTGCGCCTAATAAAGACCATAGATGGTAACTATTACTAAATTCTACTCCAACAGTTTTGCTTGCCAACTTGCTGTTCAATAAATTCCATGGTTTTAACATATATGCTGTAACAGGATCCCCTCAGGAGCTGTGGCAACTGCACCACGTGAGTCTAGACGTCAAAACCAAATTCCGAGTTGTCTTTCAAGGGACCAAGGAGGGTCCCGGGCCCTCGACAGGGGGACTGTCACTGGATGACATCAACCTTTCTGAGACTACCTGCCCAGAGTTTACGTGGCGTGTAAAAAAGTTCAGTCACGTTATGGAAAACACCCCAACAAACACATCTATCTTCAGCCCACCATTCGCCTCTAAGGAGGGTTACACCTTCCAAATGGAGCTGTACCCCAGCGGCAAGGCAGGCTACCCTGGCGAGCTGTCGGCCTATGCTCATCTGGTGGCTCGTGAAGGGCAAACAGGACAGAAATGGCCATGCCCCTGGAAACAGATAACCATGATGCTGATGGACCAGCACCCACACATCCAAAAGCGCATGTCCAACCAGCGCAGCGTCACCACTGACCCCAACATGAAGGCAACAGGTACTTTCAGTGTTTGATTCAAAACTTGTTCTTCATGTAAAAAGCAAATCATGAAAGTACTGTTTTTGCTGTGATACGATATTCTTGACCCTTTCGACATCCTTTTAAACAGACTCTGATTTATTTTTCTGGGATGACCCTCGCAAGGTGGGCATTGAGGTCACAGATACAGACGGGTCCAAGTATTTCCGAGGGCCAGGCGCCGGCACTGCGGTGTATCTCACTCACCTCAGAGC
This sequence comes from Nannoperca obscura, assembly GCA_036024295.1. Classification (NCBI taxonomy): domain Eukaryota; kingdom Metazoa; phylum Chordata; class Actinopteri; order Centrarchiformes; family Percichthyidae; genus Nannoperca; species Nannoperca obscura. The sequence goes on from JAVQJL010096693.1 coordinate 5,293, forward strand.
CAAGAGCAGGGATTTTATAAAGGGAGGAGACGCCATCTTTCTCCTCACCATGGAGGGTAAAAGCACCAGACTACATAATAGACTGCACCGATTTCAACATAAAAACATTGTGTGTGTCCAGAGATATCAAACATATGAGGGAAGAAATGTACCAAGCCATGTCAAGATGTGAAGCCACATCCATCCTGTCATACATATCAATTACTCATACATTAGTATGCAACATATTCATGTCTTCCACCCGTGCAAACAGCACATTCCTGGGATGTATACCAGGGATCCATGATTACATGGACTCTACAACTCTTCATTTGTGCGATCCAATCATTTCCTATATATTTCATCATTCATGTTCATCGATGCTACTCCACTTGGATCCAATTAACCTCTTTCTCATTTGCCTTCAGATGTGTCTCATCTGACAGTGACCCAGCCTACGCCTTCCACGACACCGCCGCAACCTGCCACCACTGCACCCTCTGATGTCTGCCTCAACGTGCAGTGTCTGAATAATGGAGCCTGCCTGGTGGACGGAGGGAAGGCTGCTTGCTGGTGTGTGCTTTTTAACTGCATTCACTATACTGTGGATGTAACAATCTGGGAGCCTTAAAGGGTCCTGTCTGACGTGATATTACTGACATTATTATTAAGAGAATAGTTTTTTTTTTTAAGTGTTCATTAATGTTGTTTTCTACAGCTTTAACTTAAGTTATAATAGACATTGATAAACACTTAATCACTTAAATCTGACTTTAATACATAATGTGATTTCTTATATGTGTATGTACTGCTTATAAATGATAAATAGGGCAGTTAACGTGAAGTGTTACAGTTTAGCATAAAGACTGGAAACAGTGGGAAAGTTAGCCTGGCTCTGTCCGAAGGTTATCATCATCAGGTAATCATCCTACCAGCACCTCTCAAGCTCACTAATTAACATGTCGTATTTTGCTTGTAACAATGTTTGACACGTGTAAAAACAGCACATTGTGGTTTTACTATGTGTGGGACTATTTTCTAGTAACTTTCTGTTACCTTTGTGCAGAGCCAGGCTTGCTGTTTCCCAGTTTCCAGTTTCTGTTTTAAGCTAAGCCAACCACATGCTGGCGGTAGCTTCATATGTACCATACAGACACGAGAGTGGTATTGATATTCTCATCTAAGAAAATGAGAGTAATTCCCAAAATGTCAAACTATTCCTTTAAGAGACTTCTCTCTCATCCTCAACTCTTTTCTCTGCTTTCTAGGTGTGTGGTGGGGGATGACTGGTGGTACTATGGGGACAGATGTCAGTTCAAAGGCTCCGTCATGGATAAAACCACCCTTGCACTTGCCTCTTCTCTGTCTGTACTGGGAGTAATGCTGGTGGTTACAGCAGTCAGTGTCATCTGTTTGAAGAAGAAGTACAAGAAACGCAGAAATGACAGCAGTGTCATGGTAAACATGAGTGTCACTGAGAAACTGTAGTGGGAGACTCTGCACTTTCCAATGTCAACGAGGAGAAAGACAGATTTTTAATCTGTATTTTTCAGTAGAATGTCTATGATAAATATCTTGTAGCGCAGGCTTTGGATTTATAGATTTATGGCTTCAATATGTAAAGCCATCAAATACTGTAGATTATCATATTATACAAGTCTGCCCCCTTATGGTCATTCAATAAAAAAACAGCAAACTAACTAAAAATATTGTAAATAAATTTGTTTGAAATTCTGAAAGTATCAAATGTACATTATTAAAACAAATCTCAGACAGCATGACTTATATTCACAAATTTAAAATTTATTATAACAAAGACAGGAACATCTGTGTTGTCTCTTTTCCATGTGGATATATTTGTTTGTGAACTTGACACAGTCATGCCGGTGATAACAATTACTGTAGGAGGGAGGTGGGACTAATATTATGGGTGAGTGTGCATGTATGTGCGTTTGTGTGAGTCTATGTATGTATGTATGTATGTATGTATGTATGTATGTATGTGCGTGCATGCAAATGTGCATGCAAAGATCTGTCTATTAATGTTAATTAGATACAGTGATGACTACAGGACATCACAATCAAACAAAGTGGAACAAACCATAGCAACTGTGTGCAGTTATATTGCATGGAATGTCATTGGGTTTCTGACCTGCAATTGCACATATACATTTGTGTGTTTGTGTGTGTGTGTGTGTGTGTGTGTGTGTGTGTGTTGTATTTGTGGGTCTACGTTGTAAGATAAAGGGGGGGTGACACCTCCATAACAGCAAACTCTTGGAGAATCACACATCATCCACTAAAACCTTCACCGACATAAAGGTATTCAGTTCCTTTAAAAAGCATCAGTATACAACATTTCTCTTATTTACAATCATTGGAAAAAAAAATCACCATTTCTCTCAGAGAAGATTAGTAAAAGTGACTGAGTCACCATAAAGAGTATGCAACTCCTAGGAGTTAGTATTTAAAATTTCTACAAAAAAATTCTATGCCATTTTACAGGCCAAGAGCCATGATTTACTGAAGAAATACAGTATTTTAAGTGCCCTATCTACAACAGTTAAGTGTGGTATTACTGGTGTACCATTTGACATAGTTCACTGATAATAAAAAGATTATGTGTCTGTTTTTAAAAAGTTCTTTCGGCAACTTCACTGCTTTCACATTAAAAGATATGGTAAGTTCTTACAAAACAAACAAACAAACCATGGAATTGTTATCCATATTAACAAGTGTTGTGGCGAGCTAATGCTATTGCAAAGAGACTAATGTTGATTACATACTCAGCTGGTTGTCTAATATAAAAACAATGTTCCACAGTCTGTGAGAAGGGCACAACGATGGACACCAGGAGTGTGTCCACAGATTTTTCAAGAGGGTCGAGTATCATTAAAGGGCTCATTTGCTTGTTTCATTGTAGGAGTTGTTGGGTATAAATGGGTGGAGCAGGTTACAGTGCATGGTTCTCCGATGATGAGGCTGTGTAGAGCAAGGAAGGCTGTTTAGAAAAAGTATGATTCAACTTTTTCCATGTGCATTTTACAACCACTTCAGAAAAACCGGAGCGGTTAGGTTGATGGTAGGCTTCTGTGCAAGCTGCAGGTGAGAGGGAGATGAGGCTGTAGTCGGTGGTACTGCTGTTCAGAGAGGGGTGTCGTAGTAGTCTGTGGGCTGATCGGTCCCAGGCGGCTTCTGCTGTTTCTGCTGATGCTGCTTCATGATTTCCTTCACCTCTTCTTCCAGCTCAGGCGGGATGATGAACTGGTCATCCGGGTCGGGCTGGGCCGGAGCCGTGAAGTAGCCCCCGGACTTCTTAGAGGGAGCGTCAGCGGCCACCTCAATAAGGTTGTGGCTCTTTTCCTGGCGTGCCACCGACCCGTTAACCCTCCTCTTGCCTGCCAGCTTTCCTCCGTCCACACCTCCTGCTCCGACTCCCTGACACGACTCGTCTCTCCCCAGCCCATTCTCAGCCTCACCGGGGCTAATGTCGACTGCTTCCTCCAGGGGCTCTGGGGTGCACGGCGGCGGAGGGGGTGGGGGAAGAGTTGGCAGGGCGTGCTCCTGGCAGGAGGATGAGGGTAATGATGTTTGGGGTGACGAGGAGGAGCAGGAGGAGGACTGGGCTTTGAGGCAGTGGACATCCGCCTCTACTTCCACGCGGCTCCCGTTAGAAAAAACGCCGGCGATGGGCTCTTCGTCCTCGCTGTCCAGCCCGTTGTCAGACAGGGCGCTGGAGAAGGTGGCGCTAGACAGCTGCCTCTGGAAGGAGCCTGCTAAACAGGCAGGATGGAGGGCACAGCAGCTGCGGGCAGAGGGTAGCTCTGAACCTGGGAACAGGTACTGGCAGGGCTGAGTGGCTGCGTGGGCCTGCTGGTGCTGCAGGGACAGCGAGTGGGCCTGATGGTGCAGGTGGAGATGATGATGGTGGGGCTGCTCGTGCAGCAGCACCAGGGAGCTCTGCGGTGGCTCGTCAGACGAGGCGGTGGAGCCCACCTCACTGCTCATCTCGCTGGTGCTGATCTCACTGCTGATTTCACTGCAGGAGGAGGGTGGCACAGGGAGGGAGCCATCTGAGGGCCGCTCCTTGATGGCAGAGGAAGATGGGGGATAGGGGCCCAAGCCGGGGCTGGGAGGTGGCTGGGGAGGCTCGGAGCAACAGCAGGAGCAGCAGTCTTCACTCACACTGAGCTGCACCACAACAGCGCTGAGGCTGTCCGTGCAGCCGTAGCCCTGAGCCAACGTGCACAGTTTCTTGGCAGCAGCCAGGCCGTCGGGGACGTTTCGAACAGCCTCCACGGCTTCAGTGGGAGACACAGCGTCCCAAAGGCCCCGGCTGCCCAGAATGAAGAACTCATCCTGGGGGGTGAGAGTGACTGTCTGCACGTAGGGACAAGGGATGACGGATGGGTAAAGGAAGGAGTAGCCCATGATTCGTGTAGAATCGGTCACGCCATTCACCTTGTTGTCCTGTGTAAAAGAGTATAAGCATCAACACAGTGCTCCTGCAGTGAGAATTTAAAACTGCATTTACATGAATGTACTTCACGTCGATTTAAATCTACTCGATCGAGGGAGCTCTACCTCAGTGATGATAGCTCTGTGCTGCCTCATCCTGCGGTATTCCTCCTCAAGCCCAACATTGTGAAGCAGCGACAGCGACAGCGGCTTGCCGTCACGGCAGAGGATGGCCTGGCACTTGCCCACATTAGCGGCTGTGAGGGTGAAGCAGCCAGCGGGGTCGGTGGGGTCGTGGCGAATGTGACACAGGGCCGCTGAGCCACCCAGTTTCTGCCCTGCAGTTCCCAGTTTTCTGCGGTGGCAAAACAAGAGGGGACAGAGTGACTATTTGAAATGCCTGGTCTCCATCAATAAACGGTGAACATTATAAATTGTACCAGAGACCAAAAAATGTGCAACACATCGTGGATGATTTGTAACGAGTCTTGCCGTGTACCTTTGCATGACGAGGAACGTGTTGGTCATGTAGTCCTCTTCGCTCTTGGTCTTGTGTATTTCTTCAGCCAGCACATCGTTCATTGTGCACTGCAAAAGATACGGCACTTCCACGTTCCTGTCCCCATCGAACACGCCGTACAGAGCCTCGCGACTCCCGCAGAAACTGTTCACCGAAAGAGCCGCAACACACAGCCTGAAGAGAAAACAAAAGCAGGCCATAACGTCACTGAGGCATGTCAGTGAGGAAACAATGAGGGCTTCAAAGGCATAAGAACTCCTCTCTTCACATACTGATCACACCACTCCACACACGATAACCATAAAAATAATGCCTTCTATGAGTAATTTGGCTGTACAGCAGAACCTCCGTCGTCAGAGCAGACTCACTCACGTATATGGAAATAATATTGCTCTAATCTCTTCTCTACCATGCACATTGAAGTGTTGAATTGGCAATTTAGCCCATACAGAAATGTTTTGGCATGTGAGTATACATGATTCATGTTTTCAATGAGCGCCGCTTCAATATTTCCTTCATTTGAGTCATCTGGCTTTAACAATGCGCATTCTCAAGAGGTTTGGATTAGCGAGGCTGGACTGAGTGTGATGGTGGTTGTTTTTTCATCGCTGACTGAATTGAACTCACTTGTTCTTGACGCCCGAGGCCTCTGTGTAACCATGACTCCACACAGCAGGCCCACCAGATGCCTCGTTCGAAAAGGTTGGAGGCGGATCAATACGGAAGCAGCGAATATTACTGAAAAATAACAAAAACATGAAATAGATGAAATTCACTGTATCGTGTCGAGGAGAGTCAAGAGCTAGTGTACTGACAGTGTTCTATTCAGGGTATTTACTAAAAGGTAAAGTTAGATTAGTTCAGATAAACATACTTTTGGGAGGAAAGTGGACAGCAAGTGAAATAACAGAAAAACAAATAACACTATATAAACAAAAATGAAATTTAAACACACTGGGAGGGAAAATATTAAGCATGGTAAAAAGAATAAAATAATCCTTGTGAAAATGTAGGTTATAGTTACATTGCTCACTGTCACTGTAACTAAAGCAGAAGCAACCTGTAGACAGATAATGACATACTTGAGCTGCTCGAGGGTCTTGTGGTCCAGATTGAGACGAGGGTTTCCAGTCAGGTCCAGCTCCTGAAGCTTGGGAGGCGGATTCTCTGGTAGAGTGATCTCATTCAGCTCGTTACAGCTCAGATCCACACACTGGCAGCAGGGGAAAATACACGGGTACTCACAAACGTGCACATACAGCACAGCACGAGCGTGGGGGCTCGTAGATATGCTGTACATAAAGACGCGTGGAGGTGTCCTGTCACTACTGTCTTACCTTCATCTCCATCAGCTGCATGACCTCAGGAAAGACCTCGATGGAGTTGGAGTGGGCGATGAGTGTGTGCATTCGCCGGCAATTCATGATGGTGGTGGGCACCGTCTTGAGCATGTTTCCGCTCAGGTCCACCTCCTCCAGCTCCTCCAACTTGGCCATTTTACTGAAGAATGAAGGGAAAGCATTTGGTTAGGTGAATATTTAACATGATGATTTATCGAGAACAGAAAATAAACCAACAACAATTCATTCATTTGTGAAGGAAAATTGGCCACATTCTATGATTCCAGCGTCCATAATTATTTATTTCATCATTTATATTCTTGTAATCTCTTTGGGTTTTGGACAGAAGACAAAAAAAAATTTGAAGACTTGGAATTTATTTATTTTACTATTTTATTATGTTTTATAGTCTAAATAAATTAGACCTATACATGAACCGGCTATATATCACTATTATATTGGTATCTGTGTATATCGGTATATGCTGCCCAATAAATACAGAAATGCCAAAGATACAGTTTGTTTGAGGTAATTCAGTTGAAATATAATTCCCTATTACTGTAAAATTTGTAAAATATCACACTCATTCTGTCACAATTCTGAAAAAAACAACAACTAAAGGATCATTAACGAACATGTTTGCTTACCGTATGTTATGTGTTCTTGTAAAAAGCATGAATATCAAACAATATATTGTTATCACATTGTTTAAAATCTCAAATATCAGTATTAGCATCAGCCTGAAAAACCCAGTATTGCTGCGCACTAGTCTAAACCAGATGAATAAATAATCAACACATGAATTTATAATGACATTAACCATTTATTCCAGCCCTAATATAAAACACAGGTGACTGAGCAGAGAGAAAAGTAAATGTCATAGTGAATGTAAGTTCTTTACCTGGCCGGGAAGGTCTGGAGGTGGTTGTAGGCCATGTGCAGAACACGGAGGTGTGTGTGGCCCGTTAGCATGGGTACACACTTATCTGTCAGCCGGTTATTGGTCAGGTAGAGTTCCTGCAGGATGCTGTGGCTCTCCTCTGATAGGCTGGATGGCGGCAGGTGCTCTAGCTTATTGGCTGATGCATTTACGCATCGTAAGCTGAAAGTAAAAATGAATGTACAGACTTGTTTTTTTGTGCTCCTTCAGGCAGGGGTGACATAAAAAATACTGATGAGTCATTTTAATTACAAACTTCAACATGAATTCCTGCTTCTATGACCCCTATTAAAACCCTCTCCCCATCCCGTCCTTCTATTGATTGGTTGTTTTTTTTTATTTCCCTGTCATCCTTGCCCTTGGATATCTTGTCCTTGATTGAAATCGCATTCATAATTTCTGTCCTTCATCTTCATATACCTGCATTTTTCTTTACACTTAATCTTCTTGTCAGATGTCGGGCGCAAACAAATCACTTCCAGCTGATGATTAATGCTACCTGTCAGATTTGAGGAACAGGTTGCAGGGCAGCTCCACCAGTTGATTGTGTTGTACGTCTAAAACCTCCAGCAGATGGCGCTCCACTCTTTCAGGAAGCTTCTGCAACTGGTTATGTCCTGCACTCAACTTCCTCAGACTGTTGCTGCATAACAACCTGCGGCACGAAGCATATACAGACGGTTGGGTCAGTACTAGAACATTTAGGATAAACATATAGACTTTGATGAACCAACACTGGTGAAGAAGTGTAGAAATAGAAAGACAGACAGGCAGACAGATAGGTAGATGGGTAGGTTGTGACATGCTAGGAGAGCAGGTGCCACATAATTCTTCCACCATGTCAAGACAATGTAAATGAGGATAGTGCAAGAGGAGAATGGGGGCGAGGATGAGGATGTGATAACAGAAAATAGTAGCGCCTCTAGTGGAGCCTGCAGCTGGAATTCATCATCCTGACACTTATCAGGTAAAAAATAAATCTACAGACAATGAGGGGACCACAGGAAAAGAGAGAGAGAGGAAGAGAGAGAGAGAGAGAAATGAAAATAGAGAAGAAGAGGGAAGACGTTTGACAGAGCCGTTGCGAGACAGAGAGAAGAGGAGGAAGTGAGCAGCATCTGAACTGACCTTCTAAAAGGCTATATAAAGAGGAAGAGAATGGATGATAGCTGTGGAGGTTGCAGGCTATCTGTGTGATTTATGAGGCTCCATGGGGGATAGATGACTGGCCGGCAAAGGGCAAGGAGAATAATGCAGCACTGTACTCCATTTACAGGCTTACGGACACATTTACTGAGAGAGAGAGAGAGAGAGAGAGAGAGAGAGAGAGAGAGAGAGAGAGAGACAGAGACAGAGACAAAGAGAGAGACTTACCGTGCCGGCAGCTCACTGATGAGGTTGTGGCTTACGTCCAGAACTTCCAGTTTCTTTGCTTCACACAGCCAGTCTGGCAAGGACTCCATATGGTTCCTACAGGAGGAGAGGCGGTGATGATGATAATGATGATGATAAATTATGTGCAGTTTGGAAAGCGCGATACCCAACATGGTATATAAAGTACTGGTATACTGATGTATTGATGTATTCGAATTCACAGTCCTACTCTAGAAAAGACGAGGTGCATCTTTTTTTCTATGTTTTGTAATTTTTCAGAATCCCTTCATCGGGTAACAGAAGCGTCCGTAGTGTAGTGTTTCATACAAAAAAAGGCAATAATAATTACAGCTCTTGACAGATTATCTGAGGTGTGACACTCTCTCAAGGCCAAAGTGGAGAAAAGAAATGAATTCAGCACTTAAAATTAAAGTACTCTTTCCATGCCTTTTTATTGACCACAAAGAAGCTAAACAAAGAGGTATTATCTTTCACCTAACATTTAAACGTCACGTGAAAGATCAGGGCTGACACGGTTAAAGAATTACAGCCCTCTAACACCAACTCTGACATGTCACCACACTCAATATGTTTACCAGGTATTTGGCTGCGTAGTTACAAGATCTTTAAAGCAACTTTTGTCACCTATACCGAACAGTTACCGTTCTTCGTCTTTTGTAGGGCAGAGAGGATGTACTGCACATGAGCTACATTTTCAAAATACCCTTTTCCAATTAGTGAATGTATGTTTGTGTGTGTTCTTGCGGCATTTTCCTCACCTCGAGATGTCCATGTAACTAAGATTGGAGGGCACAGGGCTGACATCCAGTTGTCGTAGCTCTGTAGGGAGAAATCCAAACACATTAACCTACAGCAAGGTCAGAGGCGGCCTGTTACAAAAGCAGGATGATGGAAAACGGAGGGGAGCGTTTGGAGTGGGGGTGGTAGGGGCTGTGATGACAAGTTAGAAAAGGACGATGGAGAGAGACAATAAGACTGCAGCACTGATGAGAAAAATTAATGCATGTTGAGAGAGGACCATGGGAGGGAATTTAGTTCTATGAGAAAATCAAGGAGTGACGTGTGTGAGGTAAGACAAGTGTTACATGTTCAGAGAAACAGATTTCAGTTCAGAAACCAGTGGATCTGTATTTTTCTAAGCACACATGATTACATCATCTCCTCGCAGAGAACACTGAAGTCCTGCGTGCCAAACCCACCGTTGTTGGAGGCGTAGATGCCTTTGAGCAAGCAACCCTTGGCCTTGAGGCTGGCGACGCGGTTTCTCTCGCAGTGAAGCACCTCCAGTCTGGGAAAGACCGAGGCGTCCAGGTCCGTCAGCCTGTTATCCCTCACATCCAGCTGGGTCACGTGCCTCAACAGGTCAGGCTCGTCTGGCACCATGCTGGAGATTTTATTCAACCTGACAGAGGGGGCGGGAGGCAAAGGGTCAGCTCCAGTTGGATCAGGGGGAACTGTGCAGACTGTGGCCTTTCTTGCAGGGCCGGGAACATGCCTCAGGTGATGACGGATATATTGTGCAGCTACTTGAGTCCTGTTTAGTACTCAGCTGTTCTGTGCACAACTTTGATGGAAGTGGTTATTGATGTACAAAGTGAGGGGTGAATTTGTCGCACTTGAGATGATTGTCATTCCGTCACCTACTGATGAGGTTTTACCATGTTCAAACATTCAATTATGAGAAACCATATATTGCAGGAACATATATAAATATATTATTCTGTTCCACAAACAAATACCAACATTTGGTTTAATATATTCAAAGCAACACAATTTCCCTGTTGGTCTTGACTGAAGAGACATTGTGACATTATGAGACAAAATGCTGTTAAAGACTTTCAAAAAGTGACACATTAAAATAAAAACCACAGACTTGATAAGGGAGGCAACTGGCTATTGTTTATTCTCAGTGTATCTGGAATAATTTCCCACAATTACTAATCATCCAGCACTCGACTGGACAGAAATAAATCAATAAATAAACAGAAACAAACAGATGCAGCACTGACGAAGGAATAAGAACACATCCTCATCAGAGATACCAAGTGATCTTTGCCCAAACATCTGAGAATGGAAAACGGAAAACGTATTTACTGACCTTGTCTAAACAAAGTGAGATGGAGTAAGGTATTAACTGGAAAAATAGTGCAAGTCACACCAGCTCTGTGCTTTTGCAAACAGTTGGTAGACACCTGATGGAGCCACTACAGGCAAATGATTTCCTGATTCCATGCTGTCTCGCTCTCTGCTCGTGTTTTGGCTTCCTCTTAGTGTTTTTGTTTCTATCGTTAGTGGGACAACATGTGTCATTGAATAGATTGCTTTGAAAAACCATGACCGGGGGCTTAAAGTGATGCTTGTTCCTGACAAAGTGGCCAAACTTCAGCCACAAAACCCCTGTCATAACCTCCTGATCACGATATTTGTAATAATCTGCCTACATGGCCGTACCTTAGATCAATGTGTTTGACACGGAGCAGTCGGAAATTCTGCAGGGTGAGTGTTTCTAGGTTGTTTCCTGCCATGCACAGCTTCTCCATGGAAGCTAACTGCTCCAGCACCTGGGGCACATGGCTGAACTGGTTGAAGGACAGGCCTACATAACTCAGCCTCTGGAGGGAACCCAGCTCATTGGGCAGCTCATCTAGACTGTTGCCGTCCAACAGGAACGTCTGCAAACTGAGAGAGGAACACGAGATTTCAGCATTCATTATCAGTACATCTAATGTCCAGCAGATGGCAGTGGCAGCATATGTGCCCTACTGGCCACTTGAGGAATTTACAGACATACCAGATCATTCCTGCAGATTAACTTCTCATCTAGCCAGGTTTCAACCAACATACCTGTGTGTTAAGTTTGGAATGCGGTTTGAGTTTAAAGGAAATGTACTATTCATATGTCAGAACAGCCCCAGCTACTAAATGACACCCTTAATCTATGTATTCCCTATTGTCATGGTGGGTTAAATTGGACCAAATAATACATGAAAGATCTAGTTCAAGATCCTCATTTAATTTCATATGACGTGTTTTTATATTTTGACACTCCTGTAAAGAGAGAGTGAAAGGGCTGTTCTACTGGAGCTCAACCTAAACATAAAACGTTGTGAGTGGTTTTCAGCCAGCAAAATCAGATCTGCTCCATCCACTAGAAAATGTTGGAATTTTTTTAATTAGTAAGTAATTCATTTAAAATGTATCTGGATTCTGCACAGAATGCAACAGATTGGCTCAAAAACAAGCTGAAAAAACTTTTCAAAATGACAAAGAATATACAAATTAATGTTTTAAACAGCTGAGTAATAAGAAAAGACTGGAGTGACTTGACTTGCATAGACCAGCAGCCATTAAACAGACAACAGACAGGCCATGGCTGAGGCAAAATGTCACGGACATGCGATACAGGTGATCTGTGCAAGTAGTGTCGTTGTTTGCTCACATGTTGAAACTAGCAAAGTACACCGCATTGGCTGTGTGCCTAGGTAACTCCCACATGCAAACTTTTGATACTCAAGCTGGTAAAAGTGTAGTTGGCGTGTGAAAAGGTTCACTGGTTTCCCAGCTCAGAGATGGCATCAACGGAAGCATGCATTATCCCTAACTCAGCAGTAAAGACAGAGTACAATAAGTAAAAAAGTTGGATGATTACCAACATCACAAGCCAATAGTAGGGAGAGGTAAAGTAAACCCCCAAAACAGAATGTATAGTAGAATAACCAACAAAGAAAGTACAGATAATGTGTATTTGGAATTGGGCTACAATAGGCCTGTACTTTGGTTTCAGTTATATTCAGTCTCTGAGTTTAGCAAAGATTTAGATCACAGTTAACATCGTCTGTATCCTCAATAACTTCCTGCTGTTGCTTACTTGGTCATGGCACCCACAGAGCTGGGGACAGAGGACAGGTAGTTACAGCTGAGGTTGACCTCTGTCAGTGTTGGGATGTCACAGATGGCCAGGGGAAACTGACCAAGGTGGTTGTTGGACAGGTTGAGGCTCCGCAGATGAGAAAATCTGGAAATAGAGGATAAAATTAGTCATGAAAAATTAGGAAAAGGGGAAGAAGAGAAGAGAGTATGAGCGAGGGACTGGAGATGTAGTTGTATCTTGTTAACATGAATATTGCAAGAGAGTAGAAGATATTCATAAATATATTAATGAATATATTCATGGGCATGGTATAGCTTACACAGGATTCTTTTAAGTGAAAAACCCCGGTCAGATTCAACACGCCCATAACCAAAGCCTTCCTTAGTAGTAGGACTAAACCTTCACATTTGATTGTTGAGCAAACAAGAGCAGCATTGACGTCTGTGTTGTTCATTGAAACACCAGTGACCGGTGGCATTTGCCGTGGTGTCCAATGGCAGACCGGTGACCTTCAGAGGGGTTAGTCCCTCTGGGGGGGTGGGGAGCCAGGGGAACAAGGCGAATTAGGGGAAAGGACTCTCTGGACTGTCTTTATTTATCCATCTAGACACATACAGACCCAAACATGCGACCTGCTATCACCTATGATGTGTACAGAGAGAGCAGCTATGGCAAGCCGGACGTGGGCAGTGTGCCATATTAGCACCGCAGGCCGGAGCAGCTGCTTAAATTGGCACTACTTGATTTTCCTCCCTATGTACAGTACACACACAGGTTACACACACATGCACACAGTATAAATCACGGTGATGAAATCAAAGGCAACCTGAGACGTCAGGGCTATTGATTAGGGTGGCCAAGTTATTCCGGCTGAGGGTGACTCCTGCAGGCAGTGGGTGGGGGTGTGTGGGAAAATGTCATTCCACCATTAATTCATTCACTGCAGTCTGCTGAGTAATGCTGATACCCCCCTCCACAGAGTCTCTCCTTGTCTCTGTCACGCTGTCCCATCATGCCATTCTCCTACTTTATTACCCCTACAGTCCTTGTGTATTTAAAATGCACAAAGAATCTTTATTAACAATGGATAGTATGACAAGGTTGCTCAAACTGAGAAGAGAATTTTCACCCAAATATGCAGTTCCTCTCAGAGTCCTTTGGCTTCTTTTAGCTCACTGTTTTAGTGTTCCGGCTCACAACTCCACTCTCATCAACATAATTTCCAACCGTGGAAAGTAGTTGCTTTTCTTTCAGCAAAGTAGCTCTGATTAACACACTGTATGCTACCTGCCCAGCACCGAACGAAAGCCAAAGATAGCGACTAGCTGGTGAACACAATGGAACTTGCTTGCAAGCTTACTAGAAAGCTTAAGACACCAATCTATATAAGATAAGACCAAAACATAGCTGAAAAGAGACTGTTGGACTTACAATCGTCAGGTGGACAGAAACAAGACTGCATGATGCTATTTTAGCTCATTGTGTTGGTGTTCTGGCCCATAACTCCACTGTGGTCAACCTTGTTTCTAGCAGTTGTAACAGTTATCTTTCAGCAAAACAGCTCTGATAAAACCTCTGCACACTACCTGCCAAGTACCAAACAGCAGGCAGACAAAGCTAGCAACTTAGCATCTAGCAGGTGGACAGGAATATTGTTCTCAGGAGTGAGTGAAGAGTAAAGAAGAGGTTAATGGAGAGTAAAGATTTGAACTTGTTGACCAGACACACAACTCCAAATGAATGCTAATGTTGCTCTGTGTCTGCTGGGGGTGTTTTTAGCATCTTCGGCTGCCCCAAGTGGCCAACAAAATCAATCATTCTACCACATTTCTAGTCCAACTTCCCTCCCTCCCCCATTACCTCTCTCTTCATTTCCATTACGCTTATGTCCTTCATAACTTGCTGAACTTTCATCCATTTGTAAATAAACAGGCCAAACGTTCAATCATATGCATGGAACCTCTGACGGTCCCCTCAGTGAGTCGTGACCTCGGTCTCACGGGGAGGTGCATGCTGGGAAGAAGATCCCATGCCAGAGAAAAGAGCTAAAATCCCAGACAACTGATTATGCATATCTGATTGGCAAATCACCCACCAGTTAGTATTTGGCCGGAGAGAAAAGAGAGAGACGGGGAGAGGCATGTGGCAGGTTCACACATTCCATTCCTCTTGGAAAAATACAAAGCACTATAACCCCATGTTAGATGTCAGAAAGCCAGTGTTTATACTGAAACAAAAACAGACTCTCACACAACTGTCCACACCAGAACACATACACCCACAGTCATAGAGGCTGCATACAGAGGATTATTGTTCGTGACTTCAGCTCTTTTGACTTGAGCCTCTCAGGGGCAAAGCGAGTACTCAAGTAACTCTGCTATGTGTTTCTATCAAAACACGTCTATTTTCAGCTAACTATTCATCTCTTTCCCATTACTGACCTCTTTTTCTTTCATGCTGGGTCAAATGCGGATGAGCCTACTTAGGTTTGGCAAAGCTAAATGGATGTTATCTCGCTTGACCAGCGGGGGAGCTGTGCATCACTCACTCGGATTTAAAAATGAGTTATTTCCCTCGCACCGTTGTCTTTTTAACACCAGTCATTATTACAAGGGTTTAAAAAAAAGCATGATTCAGAAAATGACCATGGTACAGCTACATAAAATCCTGACCTCCTGCTCATTCATAATTTTCTTTCAGGAAGACACACAGGCATGCGCAGCCAATACACACACACATTCCTGTCAGTGCAGTCATCAAAAAAATAAAAACGAGAAAAAAAAAATGCCATGCCATACTGTATCAAGACTTTGTATGCACTGACCCCAAATCTGTAGCCTGCAGCCCCTTTTTCAGTTGCATACAAGCAACTCTCTTTCCTTCTCACACATACAGACACTCGATTCGGCAGACATTGCTAACACATTCCCAAGCATCAAATTCAAGCATCAACTATATCTTTTGGCAATAATCTGCAGAAAGAAAGGGGTTGACAGGCATGCACATGTACTACTGTGTACATGAATGCAAATACATGCGTGTGCACACACACACACACACACACACACACACACACAGGACCACACACACGTCTTGGCTGTGGGCTTTAATCTGGGACCATGATAAGCATGCAGCAGATGGTGCCCACGGAGAGAGAGAGTGAGGGAGGCCAGGCACATTAAAAGCTTCCCTGCAGATGCATCTACCCTTCTGGGCTCTGGGCTCGTTTGGCCTAGCCTGATACAGCACAGCCCTGGCTTGCCTCTTTGGTCCCTGCATGCCAATGGCCCCAGTCCTAGACTGCTCAGGTTGATGGCTCGCCAATTGCAGGCGAAAGCTAAAGCTTTCCAAACCAGCCAGCCATGACCTGCTGTGTCCAGTGAAGCCTCACTCTGTAAGTATCTCATCTCTCCCTTCCTTGTACAACAACCCAGTCCAGCTCCTGTTGTGGCCAAATTATGCTAAGCTTTGCTAAACCTTTTCAGGTCTCATCTTGCCCAAACCAGGCCACCCAAACCACCCTGAACTGTCTCCTCCACCTGTAACGCCTCCTCAAGTCTGTCCACTCCTTAATCATCTTTTCACTTCTTCCTGCCTATTCCCCTCCTTATAGTTTAGCCCCAGGTGTGTTTACTTTAGATTTACGATGGCATTATACCTCTGCAGCTGCTGCAGCCGTTGGTCTGCTGGCAGGAAGTTGTGTTTGAGGTTGAGATGGGTGAGGTCCTGGCTGTAGAAGAGGTTGGGAGGAAGTTGCTCCAGGCTGCAGCAGGACAGATCTACTGAGTTGATTCTCTGGGACACCATCTAGATGGAGGTGTGGGGAGGAAAGTGACAAGAGTAAAGAGGTGACAGAGAGAAAGAGAAACATGGAGTTAAACAGGATTATCACCACCACCACACAAGACCGGTTAACTGTGTGTGTGTGGAACCTGCTGCTAAGGGGTCAAATGTCATTCAATGGCCAAATCTTCTTAGGATTAGGGAGTCAGCAGAAGTCGAGGGAAAGTCCAACAGGTTAGTATCCTAACGTCACATATTACCTCATTGTGTAATCTAGTTAAGGTGTGTAGAGCAGTTAACCTGTAATCATTTGTTTGTCAAATTTACAAAAACATACAAGCTGCCATCTAAAACGAAATGACAGCATAAACGTTCACCTCGTCTTAAAGGAGAAAATCTAGTCTGAGAACTCGAGCTTTTCAGAGCGGAGTTAGCTAGAGGCTCAGCAGTCGTCACGGAGGGCACGTGCTGCTTCTATCCAGGCTTCTATTCTGAGTGGCCCTCTGGGTGCTGGTGACATGCATGTCCCTGTTAATATTTAGAAAAAGAGGTTTTCTGGCTATGGCCTACTTGAATTCAAATGAGAGAAAGGAGAGAGAGCCATGAGTGGTGAGTGCACCCACAGACGCGTAAGTTATACACTATAGAGTGGACAGCAGTGAAATATATGCAGTTTTCAATCCACTACGCTCCTGTGGGCAGTGGGATCGTGGCGGGTGCCGTGCCATATTTTCATACTTCGACAGCAGTCACGCATGTTTCCAACATACAATGCAGCTGCCCTGTAAGTGGCGCCTGGGAGCGTGAGCTATTGTTCTCCTTTTCTTTCTCTAACTCTCGTGCACGTGCACACACAGTACCTTGGCAGCGTGTCTGTGCCAGCGCAGGTGTTCCGTGAAGCTGTCAAAGCTGACGTAGTAGGTTTGACTCTGAGGCCCCGCCGAGCTGAAGGCCAGGCAGTGACTGTGCTTCTTCACCTCCTCCACCTGCAGCATAACACACACAGGAGTGGCATTACAGTCTGACATACTGACATCTCTGCCCCCCCCCCTCCTTCTGAATATAAAGGATAACCCCGTGCCTAAAAAGTTAGCGATATAAAATTAAAGGAAACAGAGAGGAATAGTCTCAATAGCTTAGTTCTTATTTGACACCACCGTTAAAGAAAATAAGAATCTTAGTGGCTGCAGGGTAGTCAAATCCAGACAACTGGAAGCACACTTGTGAAAATATATAAGGCACGCATGACCATATAATGAACACATGTGAACACGTGAGCGGAAACAAATGTATGTGAAATGTTCTTTTTAGACACGCACATGGTCTCTGTAAATGAATTGCTAACTAGCTGTTTGAATAGACTACTGCCAAGCATACACACAAACTCACCACACACAGGCACATGCAGAGGCAGTGTGTGAATGAATGGTTGACTAGAGGCCATGTGTTGTCAGTGTAATGTTTATAAACTGGGTGTGGTGGGGTATAGCACCTTTTGTGTCAGGCAGACTGGTAGAAAGGGCTTTTTAGGAGAGCCCATACAGCTTATTTAGTGGGCTTGCGGAAACAGAGATCCATAAAGCAATAAATGGATAAAGGTCATCATTTGGGGAAGCACTGCAGAATGCTGAAAACATTTTGACTATTAAAAACTGGCTTGCACCATATCTGTTTGACCTTGAGCTGAAATGAACAAAGCAGGAAGCATTACTGGATAACTAAAGGACAAACAATTGTTGAAGGTGAAACGTCACTGCGCAGGAAGACATTTGCAGAGGGTAATAAGAGTGACTTTATCAGGTCACTCTGGATCATAAACTCATAATGTCATTTCACGCAAAGCATAAATAATATAACATCGCCATAAAATACCAGGATGATAAAAGGATGTTGTTGTGCGACTTAGACATACTTTTCCTCCAATGAGTGGCAGGACGTGCATCTTCCCTGTCTGGCTCTCCTTGACAGAGGAGACGATGAGGCAGGTGCCACACAGGATGACCTGCCTTCTGGTCCAGCGGTTGACTGGTAGCTGGAGCTTCCCTTTCCGAACGTTGTATGTCCCTGATAGCTGGACCCGCTCTGAGCTCTCGATGCTTTGGGGCTTTCCTGGAACAAAAAAAGAGAGATTTTTTGTAGTTAGCACTGTAGGCTTCAAATTATTGGGTATTGTTTAAGGAAAAGAATGAGTGAATGAAATGTTTAATTGTTTTTTTTCTTAGTAGTTATTTTCCAGACAGGTATACAATCCCACTTAAAAATATGTTACGTCAAAGCCAAACAAGATTAAGAGTTTTCAGCCATGCTAGCGGCTCTGTAAAATGTTATTTACGCACAGTGTTGCTCTGAGCTAGATGCTAATGTCAGCATGCTAACTACTATAATAATACTAACAATGACGCTGCTAACATAAAGCAGGTATAATGTTCATCATGTTCACCATCTCAGTTTAGCATGTTAGCATGCAAAGATTTGCTGATTAGCACTTAACACATAGCACAGCTGAGGCCGATGGAAATGTCATTAGTTTTACATGCATTTGGTCATAAACCAAAGTAATGGACAAATAAAAATGTTAAGATAATGATGGCATTGTATGAAATGTAAAGAGTTCACCAAAGTTATTACAATTCATCCTGTGAGGACGTGAATATCTAAATTTCATGGCAATCCATCCAACTGTGTTGAGGCCAACCTCATGGTGGTGCTATAGAAAAAGCCAGTGTTATCACTATCAAGTCATCAGGGAACTATGAATGAATGAAGAAAATTGAGACAATTCATGAAGCGGATGTTAAGATGTTTCTTTCACTGGACAAGTGAAGTGAAAGTCAGGGGGTTGATTTATCATCGTCGGACAATGAATGTCTGAACACAATTTCATGACAATCCATCCAACAGTTGTTGAGATATTTTAGCCTTGACAGCTGCTAGCATGGCGGAAAACTAATCCGTGTAACTAGCCACTAAATAATGTCACAAAATGAGAAATATATGGACAGTAGCTAGCAGGAGAGCTCTTACCACAATACCATCCCAATGCTGAGTTAGCATAAGATCTAAATAGATTCAGCACAACTGTCAGCCTTGGATGTCCTACTTTGCACATGGAATTAAGCATGATTTGCATTCGGTGCGGCTCTACATTAATAGAGTATCAAATTCAATACCAGGTGCACCTCTTCTAAATTATGCTCTTACAATTTCTGAGCTGCCTTTATTCAGTTTTACCCGTCTGCCTCTCCCCCATAACCTGTTCTCTCGCTTCACCGCCAGCCTGCCAAACCTGACAGTTAGGCTGCTTATCAGGCGTTCTGTCAGCCAGGCTGTCTTATCGTTCTGTCTAAACATCCACCTGCTTTCTGTCTACCTCCACCTCCGCAAAAACCTCCCATGCTCTGTCCTCCACCATGTCGTATCTCCTCTTTCTGTCCGGCTGCCTAGATTTCATTTTTTCTCTTCCATCTATGGTTTTCGACTTTTCGCTCGCAGCATTTTTAACTTCACTGTAAAAAATGCTGCGATTTGATTCGATTCGATACCATTCGTCCAAAAGATTCATGGCGTGGTTTACTAAGTTTTCCTTTCCAAGCGACAGATGGTCTTAGAAAATGTCTCACATCCCGTGGCCTACTGTAAACTAGCTGCATCCATCTTGCACTGTCTCTTTCACACATACTCCACTTCACTCCAAATACACAGAGCGAAACAGAGGGGGGTGGGGAGGTGGGGCAGAGATGAGTTAAAGAGAGGAGGAAAAAGTCAGTAGGGTAAGCAAGTGTGAACTTGCACATGCTCTCCTGGCTTTAAATAATTGAGGTCTTTTCACATACTGACTGTAAATGCAGTAGAGTACTGTACAGCACACTGCTCTCATGCAACACACTCAGCAGTGTTTAATAACATTCTGACCAGAGGTCTGCTTATTTGAGCTGATGTGGCTAAACCTGAGGTCCTGACAATGCATACATTTTTTATTTGAATGATTGCCACTAACATATACCCAGCTGAATTCGCATTGTCCAAGAAGAAAGGTTTTATACAAACTAAACCAGCACAGCCACTGAGCCCTGGCCTTTTCTCTGTGCTACAAGCTAATCTTGTGTTCACGGCAGAATCAATAGCCCAGTTTACAAAAGGATATTTTGCTTTGACTAAGTGTGTGACATAACACACCATTGTTACATGTTGATCATGACTCTTGTTTGACCACAAGTCTGAGCTGTCTTTGAATGTTTAAACAGCAGAGACTATTCTACATAACTAGAGGGCATGCAGCAAAGATGCAGCTGTCTTACTAGTTAACTTTTCTGAGAAAAATGAGAATGCAACTGTGGAATATGTGTCACATATGTAAGACACATGTCAGACCTTTCCAACAACATACATAACACAATACTCCAATCTAGCATCAATATTTATTCCATATGGAACAGCAAACTCCAAAAAGCACACATTTGTGTTTAAACTGCTTAAACACAAGTGGGTGGTTCTGTCTTACTACTAAAAGTAAAGGACTATTTATAAACCTGGCTTGAGGCAATGGCAACTTAGAATGCTACCTACAGTAGCAAATACAGTTCACACTGTGCACCAATCTGTAAATCTATCTTTAATATGCTGAATATTACAATTTAAGTAGCATAAAAGCACACCTCTTTTTCATAATTTCTCTGTGGCAGTCTGCCTTGACTTCACAGCAGTAATCAAAAGCTGGCAATCATAAGCTAGAGGAAAAAAATATATATATAATTTATATATAGCTATTAGGATATGAAATACATCTGTAATATTTAAAATGATTTGTTCTTATACTGTATTTATAGCTTAATGTTAAAAAT
This sequence comes from Nannoperca obscura, assembly GCA_036024295.1. Classification (NCBI taxonomy): domain Eukaryota; kingdom Metazoa; phylum Chordata; class Actinopteri; order Centrarchiformes; family Percichthyidae; genus Nannoperca; species Nannoperca obscura. The sequence continues at coordinate 26,420 of JAVQJL010096693.1, forward strand.
TCTGCCAAAATTAAATTTGGCATTAGATTATTAGCAAATTCACTCAAATATCTGAGTAAAAAACAAGTTAGTTGCACTTTTTACTTATAATGCATTACATTACATTACATTTAGGCATTTAGCAGACACTTTTATCCAAAGCGACTTCCAAATAAGAGCATGCCTTATTTAAAGACTCACACATCTTTACTGTAGTAATATCTTTACTGCCAGTATTCTTCTATAAACTGGGAAAGAGAAATATCTCCAAGCTTCAGAAGAAAAAGTTCAGTTAACAAATTTAAAATTTTCATTTGTACCAAGTCCAAATAATAAAAGAAGACAATAAATTAAAATTGTGGCATCTTCAAATAACAACTTTAAGAAGAAAATATCCAAATTGATGGCTACATTTACAAGCTCTCATAAATACTGTGCTCAGTGTTTCTTGAGGTTGTGTCTCTGGAAAAAAAGTTTTTTTTACTCTTGCTTACACTGCATCCAAAACCTCCAAACTATCCCTTCTCTGTCCCAGCCACGCTCCCCTCCACTGTTGATCACCACACTCATTTAATTGCACTCCAGAAACAAGTGGAGTGTGCGGGGAGCGAGGTTTTATCTCTCTTTAAAGGGTCATCTATACCATCCACTCCGCATAATATGCTATTAAATGACATTTGTAATATTGTGAGTATGTGTACACTCGTGTGTGGTATAGTTGCTGGCTGGGAGCAAAATGCCAAATGTTTTGTGGGATATAGTTTTGGGAAATGAGGGAGAGTAAAATAGAGAGTGGAAGAAATAGCCTAAAGAAAAGCTTGCTTTTTTAACAACCTGAGTCCTTCACAGATTTGACCATCATTCCTATTGAGAAAAGTAACATTAACCAACTTCATTATTGATATTAAGGTAACTTGACAGGTCAAGCACAGGACAACCACACAATCCCAGCGATTAGACACATTGTATACAACCAAATCTAAATCGTATAACCTCATTCACGTCTTTGGAATTTAAACTGCCCGTTGCGTATTCATGGTATAATTTTGAACCAGTGCAAATAGTTTCAGAAGGCAACGGACAAATATAACAGGTGTCCACTTTCGTTGTCACATCCAAATAAGTGGTTTAGATAAGTGAGTTAAACTGGGTTAAACATAGGGACGGAAAGATAAAGATGAAATAGGGAAGTGAGATAAAGATATCATGTTTAAAGGGAAATATTTAACGGCATGTACTTATTATTATCGTGTGGCTATTTAGGTTTTCTTTGAAAAAATAAGGCTTATACTCAATGTTTTATTGATTTAAGTACATGAGCTGTGAGAAATATGAATGTTTCTGCTCTAAACCTAAAAGGAGAACACATTAACAAGTGCACCTAAATCTTATATTCCAGATTACCAGTATTCTTTAGGCCGAGAGCCGTCGGCCACTAAATTTCCTCCAATTCCAAAAATGTTATATCTTGCTAACAGAGAGACAAACAGACCGGTGTGACTGAGCAGACTGGTAACCACCTTGCAACTTCACTGGCTGGCAGAGGTAACCAGCAGGCACATATTTTCATGATTGAGCTTAGGAAGGGGGTATGTGTTTCATTAGACAAATTATTCACAAGCTTTTAGCCTCAATATGTCACATGGGCATATTCCTACTATTTTTAGGCCTTTTGTTGGAATGTGCTTTCTCCCACACAAGCATATGCACAAACACACGCACCCTACTCCTCCTCCTACTCGTCCCCTTGCTGACATCCACGCACGCACACACACACACACACACACACACACACACACACACACACACACACACACACACACACACACACACACACACACACACACACAC
>JAVQJL010096717.1:0-15330 GCA_036024295.1 Nannoperca obscura
CATGGCCCAGGAGCCCCCGATGACTCTGACACTGGTTCATCCATAACCCCCACCCCCCATGGACACTACACGTTATATTAACGTTGTATAAATGCTGCTTGTTAAATTTATATTGCACTCATTGCGCAGCTCTTCTTCTTTTATTATTATTGTATATTTTCTATTTTGGTTTTATTTAATCTTTTTTATTTTTCTGTATATATTGCTCTTGGCACCCACGCACCAAAACAAATTCCTCGTATGTGAATACTTACTTGGCAATAAACCGGATTCTGATTCTGAAAAAATACACTGTGAAAATGATCTGTTGATTGTCATACTGACATAAAACCACCAACAGTATAGTTTCAATATCTATATCTGTAGAATACAGGTCTGTATTCTAATAAATTTCATATATAATAAATCTCATATATAATATATATTAATTAATATAATAAATATAATATAATATTAATTAATATAATAAATCTCATATATATATATATATATATATATTCTATTATTGAAAGCTGTTAGCAAAGGCAAAGTCAGTGTAGAAAGAAAGGGCTGGCAGCAGCAGTGCCGCAGCAGGAGCGCTCTCTGTGTGGACACCACACGTGTCAGACGCAGCAGTTCAGTGAGGTAGACGTCCTGCTGGTCGGTGTCGGCAGTGTGGCCCAGCTGTGAGAATGTAGCACCAGACAGAGAAACACACTGAAGCATACATACATAATAAGGCACAGATAATCAATTCAATTTCAATTCACTTTTATATATATCGATAACAATAACTCCAAGATTCCTTAGTGTCGCTGAAGGCCAGGGCAATGCCATCTAGAGAAACTATATCTTTAGATAGTTTGTTCGGGAGGTATCCTGGGCCAAGTACAATAACTTCTGTTTTGTCTGAGTTTAACACCAGAAAATTGCAGGACATCCAGGTTTTTATGTCCTGGAGGCATGCTTGAAGTTTGATTGGTTTCATCTGGCTTGATTGATAAATATAATTGGGTATCATCTGCATAACAATGAACATTTATGGAGTGCTTCCTAATAACATTGTATAAAGGAAGCATATATAAAGATGAATAGAATTGGTCCGAGCACAGAACCTTGTGGAACACCGTGACTAACTTTGGTGTGTATATAGGATTCTATCATTAACGTGTACGAACTGATATCGATCTGATAAATATGATTTAAACCAGCTTAGTGCGGTGCCTTTTATGCCAATTAAATGTTCTAGACTCTGTAGTAGAATGTGATGATCAATGGTATCGAATGTCGCACTAAGATCTAATAGGACGAGTACAGAGACAAGTCCTTTGTCTGATGCAATTCGGTCATTATATCATAGCATATAAATCGGTGTGCCAGAGGGTAAAATTATGTTTCCTCTGTATTCAGATTGCTGAAAGGAAGTGAGAGAGATAAAAAAAGTGAATGAAAGGAGGTGTGTGAAAAAGAGAGAAATTGTGTGTGATTATAGATGCTGCCTTGTTTACCTTTCAGTTCTCTTCCTTGATTACCAGTGACAAAGCAAAGTAGACTCACTTAAACCAGCCCTCTTTTCTCTTTCTCTGAATAAATCAGAAATACTATTTTGATTCCTTAAAGAGCAGAAATGTTTCAAAATGCACTTTGTAATGGTAGAACTAATTCTGTTGAACTGTTGACTGCTGGTCTCCCTGGAAGCAGGCACAGGCTGACAGGTGCATTGAGTGTCCTGAGTCTTTCATCCTTTGTTCCCAAATGCGTTGAGTAAGTAGTTCATGCCGTTTATTTTCCAAGTAATGTCATTTGTTATTGTAAAGCTTTATGTTTAAGCTATTTAGTTAATTCTGACAAAATTGTGTTAACGCTGGGATACATTATTGTACTGATGTGATCAGAGTTACTAATTGATTTCTCTAATTCAAGGAACTTGAATTTGATTTGTTTGTTTACTTTCTTTTAATTGTAGAAGTCAAACCACTCAACAGTCAGTCCTCAACTACATCTTGGAGCTGACTGAAGGAAATAATAAATGCTTTCAAATAGAATCTGCCTGTGTCTTCTCCTGTGCTCAGTTTCTAGTGTGCATGCGCCTCTGTGTGTGCTGCCTGTTACGGTTGCTCCGCTCGTCTTACTTGCTCTTTTAAATCTTTTTGTTATTTAACTTGTTGTTGGTGGAGAGGTTTTGGTGTTTCTGTTCGCTCTAGAGGTACTTTCACTTGCAGTAAGCTGAGCGCAACAACTTCATGGCCAACTTTTTTTAATAATTTAATATAAGTAGTTCTTATATCCCACACATATATTTGCTGTGTCCCAATTCAGGGGCTGCAGCGTTCGAAGTACGCAGTCTACCTGGTCTACAAAGGCCGCGTCATTCGTAGGCCGCACAGACCACGAAAAGTTGGACTGAAATGGGACGGTCTGGTCTACAGAAGATTCACGTCACCAACTGTTCCCGCCCTTACCGTTGCTCATGAACTTCCGCTCCTTTCTCCCGCTGTTAACAAACAGGACCAAAAGATGGAGCCAGAAGTTGTTTTTGTCTTTTTTTTGTTTCATGAAATCGTTTGCCGTTTGGCTAATGTAACTTCACTTTGAAAACATTTTACAAAACTTACATTTAAAAGTGTACTCTTCGGTCGCTGAGTCCGCCATTTCTTCCGTAACAAGTAATTTGTCACCGGCGCGCAATGAATTCTGGGATAGCCTAGGCGAAGTCTTCTCTCCAGCAGACGCCAGGTATTGCCCAGTTCTGTTCTACGTCTTCGCTAGTCTCCACCACGCCTTGTCCCCCATCTCCGATACCAGCAACAGATCTCCGCACAACATCTGGGTGTGCACCTACAGTAAAAACAGAGATACAGTGGTGTCTTAACACAGTGACAAAACACCTTACATATCACTCAAATGAGGGACTAGGAGACTTATTTCGCGCAATATCCCGTACTCTGAAACTGCCCGGACCTTTGCATGCAGTTCAGACAAGACGGCCTACATCAGCACGTTTGGATTAGCCCCGTACATCTCAAACAAGCTGGTTGCGGATGCGAACAAGCATTTGTTTTTAATGTTCGACGAGAGCCTCAACCTGACCACGAAACAAAACTCGATCTGCATGTCTGCTATTGGTGCGAAGATCATGTCCAGTCAAGATATATGGGATTGCAGTTCATGGAACAGCCCAGGACGTACTGCACAATTTCAAAGTAAGTAGCCAGCACAAATGAATTACGTTGTGATTTTAGTGACACATTATTATGGAGTAAGAAAATAAGTGCAGATTGTGAAGAAATTGTTGATTTAAAAAAAGAGACGGATCAGCTTGCCAGTATGGCAGATCAATATCAGAACAATGTTTTTCTTGTCATGATCAATTTACATTATTATTATTATGATTGTTGATGCCTTATCTGTGTCAGCCTCCCATTCATTTCAAATATATGTTGTTTGCAAATCTGCTAAATGTTGACTGGATCCCATATGAATCCAGCATTGTTGTTCTGATAATTATTATAATTGTTATATGCTTCATGAATCATTCTTTAATTCTTAGGAGGGTGCAAAGGACCTGGACAAGCGTAAGCTGCTGTCCGTTTCCATGGACGGACCAAACGTTAATTGGAAATTCCTGGAGCTACTGCAGCAAGAACATGCAGAGCAATATGGGGGAGCTCAGCTGATTGTGGTGGGAAGCTGTGGCCTACACACCTTACATAATGCTTGTAAAGCTGGCTTCACTGTTTGGCAACTGGAGAAGGTTTTGAGGGCCATGCACACACTCTTCCATAATACGCCTGCAAGGAGGGAGGGCTTTACGGTTCTTACCAAATCCCCAAAATTTCCACTTCCATTCTGTGGCCATCGGTGGCTTGAAAATCTACTAGCTGTGGAGAGAGCTATAGAGTTGTGGCCTTCAGTGACCATGTACATGGATGCAGTCAGGACAAAGAAGCTACCAAATTCAGGAACATCATCATCTGATACCCTCGAAGTGGCACAGAAAGATCTTCTCATCATGGCAAAACACTTCTACATGTCTGTCACCAGGACCTTCAGTCCTTTCTTGACCACATACCAGACAGATGAGCCTGTGGTGCCATTCCTTGCAAAAGATTTGGCAGAGCTGATTAAGGTAATTATAGTTGGTTATGGTCATTTTATCTTCATTGTGCTTCTGATTATGTATATTATTATGATGTGGCAATACCATTGTCATATGTTAAATAAACTGAAAAAGAGAACAAAGAAAAGCTCCTAATATTTTGTCCAGTGAATAGGGTTGGAATTATTTGGGTTACATTTTTTGTTTTCCTGTTCAAAGTGTATTCTCAGGCGTTTCATTAAGAGGGAGGTCCTTCAAGACATCAGTCCACTCCAGTTGGTCAGACTGGATGTTGGTGACAAAAAGAACTGGGTACATCTTAAGGGAGTGAATGTCGGCTTGGGTGCAGAATCAACCCTGAAGGTAGTGTGTCTTTCAAATTATCAGGATGCAGAAAATGTATTTACTAGTTGTTATATAGGTAATTCTCGTTATCCCTGTCAGGAACTTTGAAGACAGAAAAAGATAGGAGAACTCACAGAACTAGAGTTCAAGGTGATGTCAACCATCCTTCAGAAAGTGCAGGATAAGAGCCCCTTAAAGTATCCCACTGTGAGGCAGGTGACCTGTTTGGACCCTGAAGATGTTCTCTGATCCAGACTGGTGCCAGGGCAAGATAAGGAATCTCGTCCAGAGGCTTCTGCAAGATCAGCAGGTTTCAGGAGGTGTCTCTGCTGAAACAGCATTATTCTCTCATACCGGCAAAGTTTGAGTGATGTAAATAACATCTAAACAAGTGTTAGGTATCCAGAAAGTGCACATTATTACTATGAATGTACCTGGTTCTTACCTTTTACTTACTGTGACTGCACTTAAACATTTGTATTTTTATATTGATTTTTTACTGTTCTTTTGGATTGTTTGTTGCAGGTGACGTGATTACCCAACAGTTTAGTGATTTCTTATCTGTTGAGGCTAGAAATGACACCTTCTTTTCCTACTGACCCACCGAAACTAGGCTAGATGTGTTCCTGCATCATGCTTTCCTGAGCCAACGCTACTCTCGCTACTAACTCGAGTTAGATTTAAGACTTTTTAAGACAAATTTCATTTTGTGTGGCATTAAATTAAAGACCAACTTTACAATAACCAAATTTGAAGAAAATGACATCAATTACTTAGGGTTAGGGACAATTTTGCCCAAATGTTTATTTTAATATAAAGCATGCTCTTTTTGGTCCTGTAAAAAAACCTGATCATATACAATACTTCAAATGTTAAAAAACATTTTACACTTTCTAGAGTGGAACACGTGGACAGTTGTTCTTGAGAGCGCTTCCTTAGCGCATTGATTTGGCGATAAGCTGTGCCATCATTGTGCCAGCCTTTTCCTCAGCTTGGGTTGGGAGCTGATTGGCATCATTCTGCAGAACGTTTGCCACCTCAGAAAGAGACAGCTCCTCAATGCGTTCCGCAGCTGCCCGTTGGTTTTGTGTAATTATACTGGTCACTTTCTTTCTCTTCTCCTCATCAAGGTACTTCCTGTACCTGGACCTAGCTGATGCAACTGAGGACAGTAGCTCCTTAAAACCGGTATTACACCCTCCGCGTCCGCGTGTCCGCAGCCGTCCGCTAGTGTGCGCATTACGTCATTTGCGTCATCAGAGCAGTCCGCTACGGCTCCGCGCGTACGAACGCGTACCGGGCAATCAAGTATGACCTACAGCAACAACTGCGCATGCACACTTTCAAACTTTTCTTTTTTTTCTCTTTTTGCGCTCAGTACAACAGACCAAGCAGCTCTTCTTCTTCTTGCATGAGTGTCGTCATGTTTGATTAGTTGTTTGTGTAAACGCCGATCTACTGCGCATGCGCATTTACACGGCAATCTACTGCGCATGTGTCGAACGCGTCTGCCGAGCGGGCTCTAAAAACAAGTATAATTTAAAATCCTCCGTGTGCGCGAGGTCCACGCACGAACGCGTCCGCGGACCTCGCGCACACGGAGCATTTCAAATTATACTTGTCCGTGCGGTCATACTTGATTGCCCGGTACGCGTTCGTACGCGCAGAGCCGTAGCGGACTGCTCTGATGACGCAAATGACGTAATGCGCAGACTAGCGGACGGCTGCGGACACGCGGACGCGGAAAGTATAATACTGGCTTAAGAGTCAGGAGTAGAATAATAATAATTTTTTACTTTTCCTTTCCCTGAGCTTCTTTCTCTCACAGCTAGAGCAACACTACCCCTGAGGGCTGTGAGAAGGTTTCCTAGATAACAATTAAAAAACTAAAACAAATGCTTGTTCACACATCAGCGTGGAATCCCTTCACTGCTCGTTAAACTGATACAAAGGACAGGAGCGAGGCCGGAGCACCCACTCCTCCTCTCACGAGCAAAACTATAAAAACAACAAAAACAACCAAGTTAGCTGCGGACAAATTAATATGGATTAGATTATCATATTGCATCTGTCCTCAGTTAGGCACGCAAACAGGAGTCACGGAACAACAGAGGAGAAACAAAATAGGCCGCAGTCGGCTCATTCCTCTACATCTGATCCTCAGTAGTTCGCCAAGCGCGCAGCCTGGTCCAGCCTGCACAATGACTCATGACAGATAATGAAAAACACATTAATGCACTATTACAACAGATATGTTGTAACTTCAAATCAGTAACCTTTATACAGGGTGTATTTTCTATATTTTACAGAAATTAAATATTTTAATGATTCTCCCTTTTAAATGGATAAGGACTCTTATCCTACACTAAGTGTAACATTGGTTGTTTCATGAGGATAAAGAGCTTCATTTAGTCACTTTGTATTCTTCAATGATGAATAAAGAATCACTTGTGAAAGTATAAAGTGTTTTACCATTCCTGCAAGGCAAACCAGGCTCCAATGTGTTTGATTTTAAAGAAGATATTCAGTTTGTGTGTGTGTGTGTGTTTTGGTCCACCGACACACGTTTAATATGCACGCACTGTGTTAGTGTTTTCTTGAAGCGTAGATTTAATCCATCCAAACCTTCTCACTTTTCCAGAAGATTTCTGCATCCAGGAGATAAGGATTAGTATGACCTTCTTTTTGCTTTACTTGTTTTAAGTCCATTAACCAAATTCTGTCAGTCTCCTCTGCCAGAGTGGCTTACTGCCCTCACTAACTCACTCAGTGTTGTGGAGCCGTGCAGCCGTGTGGAAAACTAGGCAATTTCAGCTGCAGGAAAAAGGCCCAAATGGGGTGAGGGGACCTTGGAAGAGCATCACACACATACACAATAAAAAATAAAAAACTCACTTTGTTTTGCTTCTCTTGCTAGGTCATTTTGGAAATAGGTCTTGGGCTTATTCATCACAGGGGACCAATCGAACAGCAGTCATTGTGGTAATCAATGAGCATGTCACTGATAAGAGGAAGAAAGCTACACACTTCACAGCCACAGGGATTCACACTTCTCTCTCTCACGCACACACACTCTCTCTCTCTCTAAGGTGCACACAGAAGCAGGATTGCCTTTTGCTCCCGCTGCATTAGCAGGACGAAGCCTTCAGAGCAGCTACAGCAGTTCTTTGTCTTAATGTTGATGAGGCTGCTAACATACACGCCGTTAAGAGCTCCTTTCTCTTCCAGTTTCTTTGCATTCACTTGGCGTCACATCAGTTCATCTCTCTGTTCGACTGTCACCCGAGCCAGTAGGCATTTTTATCTTTCCTCCTTCACTCTCTCTTTCCTCGCCCTGCATTTGTTCCCTTCTTCTGCATACATGCACTTTCTTCCTTCTCCCTTGCTTATTCTCTCTCAGACCCTGGCTCTCTCACTTTCTCTTCCCCCTCCCCTCATTCATTGACTTGCTCTCCATCTCCAAGCCCCCCCCCCCCTTAAATCTCACACAATTTACCGCCAGCCCTTGTTAGAGAGAGTGCTTGCTAATTTTCTGCTATGTTAAAGCTGCCTGCCCACCACGGACCTCTCTTCAAAGCAACAATTTTTGTTTTCTCTTTATTTGCAATAGAGTGGAAGCACTTGCTGACAGGCCGTCTTCAACACCCAGCGTGGCAGGAATACAGTTTTAATGGAAACACACAGAGACACACACGATTTCTGTTCAAGTACATCACGCTTCTTCTTTTTTTTTACTAGTCACACAGCAACAGCAGGAGCAGGGACAAACGCTTCCCAAAGCTTCTGTTCAGCAGTGCTAGCTTGAAAAGCAGTGCAGGGTGGACACAAGCTCTAATTTATTCCAAGACATGAAAAACCTGTCTGGATTAGTACCAGTTCCAGTGATGACAAGACGACAGGGATAATGTACAGAAGGGTTAGGGTTAGTGAAGGAGGAAGGAATTGGACGACTGATCTGTGAGCTGATAATTATCATGTTGATATGGAGGCTGTGGTGTTTGGTTTTCCTGTTGCAGAGGCAGGGTGCATAATCTTGGGCCTTGCCGATGGGCTGAACCAAAAATGGTCTCTCAGCCCCCTGCTGTGAAAACATGCCTTCATCCCCAGAACAAATTCAAGTCATGAATGTGGCTGATCCCTCTCAGACCACAGGTTTTTGCTGAGCCATGTATTCGGTGATAAGAGTCTGCTGAACCTTCCAGTTTGTCGCGGCCATTAAACTGTTGAATTAGCACTTCGGATTGCTCTCTGCAAACATCAATACAGAACAATTCGATTAATTTTGTTGTGTCCAGATACCTGCTGGGGGACCAGTTTCCTGGTTTTAATGTTGTGGAGGCAGCTGTGGTCTATGTTTATGTACGGCTGATCTGAAGAACTTGTAAATGTTGCCTTCTGTGTGTAATACAGTCTATACTTATCTTTAAGTTTTGCATCCAGATTATCTCATCAGGTAGATATCCCATTCACAGCACATGACTTCACTGTTTCAGTGAGTGGGAAATGGTGTCATTTAGTGTTAGCTGTCCATTTCCATCGTGCCGAGTTCTGCGGAGCTAACTCACCGGCGGCAGACATTGGGAGAGTGCGTGACAGCGAGTTCACAAGCCTTCTCCAGTGTAAACATCCATGTTTTGAGTACGGCCATCTTCTGTAGAAATGTATGGCAATCACTTCATCAATGCGAATGAGCGCATAGGCATGATGTCGTCCCACTTCTACCAGTAGTCCAATAAGTTGCTGTTGGGGAACTGAAGGCAGTTGCAATTTGAGGATCATGACCCACAGATTGTGTCATAAATGATTCTCCCGACAAACGTTCAAACTAGAGAGCAACAGAAAAGAGCGTCTGCACTGGAGCAAAGCAGGACGATTGAAAGCCAGATTTTATTCTCCCACTCATATCAGCATATCCTTGCAACTGCAGTTTATTTGTCGGTGACAGCCTATTATTGCCGTCTGCGAGGATGAAAAGCTAACTATGACAAGATGACAGGGGGATTCTTGACAAAAAAAAACATGTTCAGAGTTGTTTAATTCTGCATTTGTTCAGTCAGCCTCTTCCAAGCTCTCCGCACTCTGCCTTTGTGACAGACTGGAGACGAAGCAAGATCCAAGTCACAGCTGGACATGGAGCTGAAAACCTCCCCCATATTGAGAGGACATACCGTATCTGTCACATCAGACCGAAGCTTGACTGAAATAGCAAATACTGTAGGAATATAACAATTAAATCAAATCAAATTGAATCAAGTCTGCAAAGTCAAGTCCTGTTCATGTCAATTCTCATGTCCAAAGTTTTAAATCCAAATGCTAACTTTAACTACTAGGTTTGTTGAAGTGAGACTAATGCTTTGTTTATTCAATTCAGGAAATTGATTAGCCTCTAAATGTTGAAAATGTTCAACGTGTTTCCTAGAATTAATAAGATGAGACATTACGAGTCAATTGATTTTCACGGGGCAACTAGGTCACGGCTTTAGTAAAAGTAATAGAATTCATCAAAGAAAGATAATGGGAAAAAAAGAGCATAAATAACTCACATTTATCATTTACTCATAGCGGCCAAACGTTTCTACTTCAATTCTTAGCTGCTTTTAAACATGGATTTAACCACACTTTTGATGTTGATGTTATTGATGGAAAATGCTGCAATTTTAGTCCACTAATCCACAGACTTTATCATACATCCTTTATATGCTATGATCCATTGTTTTGAACCAGCAGGGTAAGCCTGGACCTTTACTCGCCTGTCTATCAGTATCAGTCTAGTAAAAGGTCACACAGATATTGCCTTGGACTTTCTGACCCATACTGAGCTACACTGTGTGTGTGTGTGTGTGTGTGTGTGTGTGTGTGTGTGTGTGTGTCTACATGCTTGCATCAAGAAAAAGAATCGTTATCTTTACAGTGGCACTGGAGGTGACTTAATTAAAATTACATTCCTTCAGTTCAGATCAATTTAAATAGCAAAAAGCAGAAGCCATGTTTTAATACTACTTTAGAACACACATTCTGAGATTCTCACCTATGGTACAAGGAACTCGTGCTGATGCTCGCATTGGAATTTACCTGCACTAATGTGACAAAAAGAAAAACAGTCATGTTTTATTCTATCTTGAATAAGCAGCTTTAGCATGAAAGACAGCGAGACGCATCAGAAAATACGGCCCACTGCAGTCATTTCCTTCAAGTGACATTTCAGCTCATTCCACCGCACACAGGAGGAACACCTACTATGAAAATATAAAATATAAAACATGTTTGATAATGCTGGGCACATACCAGGCAAGGTCAGGAGCACAAGAGGGCAATTAATTGGAACTAATCCAATACTATCATATCAAAAGACAACAACTCTCCGGAAAGACACACACAACGTGCAGAGTCTGAAACCTCATCTTGGATGCAAAACTGGCTATCTGGAGTCTGGCTGGCTCCGAACCGAAAGCAAACAGCAACATGACACACAGAGCAACAAGAAAAGTCTTCCTATTGTTACTCTGCTTATATGTGTCATTTCTAAACCACTGTGAGTTCATGTTGGTATCACATATGACACAGTCTATATGCTGAAACACATGATGAAAGTCACATCGAAAAATGCAACTGTGGCAGTGTGAATGAAACCACAAAGGGATAGTGTAATAGTGTGAGTGAGAGTTAAAATAAGAGAGGCAGAAGGAAAAAAGTGTGTGTGTGTGTGTGTGTGTGTGTGTGTGTGTGTTGACTGAGGTCCAGAGTGGAGAATTGATCTCTCTGAGGCTCAGAAGCAGCTAGTCTGTGAATACCAATCAGAGGTAATTAAAAGTAGCTAATGGACTCTCAGTCTCTGTTCTCGTCTCTCTTCCATCTCTATGTATCCCTTCCAGTGTTTCTCTCTCTCTCCTTTTTATTATGTAGCAATAATGAAAACAGGGATGAATTCACTTATTTATTTCCTTCTTTATATACTGTCCTTAGCTATGGGCTTCCAGAAAGACATTTTGAAACGTCCATATCTAAAGCTAGGTAATGAAAAAGCACTCTCCTACTGGCTGGTTTTGACGATGATTTACTTTATCATGGGTGTGCTCCTGAACCCGAGAGGCACCGTGCCGCTTGAGCCGAGTGGGCGTGGTGTACTAATTTTTACATTTAGCACTGAAGCGACATCTCTGTGCGGCGTGTGAACAAAACACCACGTGCACCAACAGCATATTAAACAATACATATATTTCACGTGCCTTGTTGTGGCTGAAGCCAAAAGGTTCTGTAGCATCTCCACCACCTGATGCTGTTTGACCATCAGCTGATAGAGATTCAACATCATACCTGCTGCCTCAAACACTGTCTGAATTTAATTTAAGCCTGTTTCCATACCCTTGCTGCTACATAACAAGCACAGCGCCGACAAGACCAAATGGAACACGAAGTACCAACTCTGGGGCCCGTCTCCTTTGAACACCACATTTCATTACCGAATACATCACAAATGGGAAGACAAAGTTGTCTCATTTCACAGACCCAGACAAAAGCAGCAAATAAATCCAACAGGTACATTATTTTTAACAAAATCCTTTGTTCTCAAGTCACCTTTTGTAGCTGCATTCGGGCAGAAAATATATTGAGACAACATAGCATTTAGTCCTCGCCTTTTTTCTTCGAGCAATTTGACGTTTAGCGTGCGTAAGTGTGGTGATTATAGGAAAGGGAGGACAGTCTAGACACATCAAACATGGTGTTTAGTGATAATTAGCAAATTTTAGCATGCTGACACTCTAATCAAACACTCTAAAATGTTAGCATTTTCATTATGAGCATGTTAGCTGATGCACCACGATGCATTAATACAGCCTCACAGAGCTTCTAGCATGGCTGTAAACTTTAGGTCTTGTTATTTAAAATCCAGCATATTCCTGTTGGCTGCTTCCATTTATCATCAGTTTGTTTCTTATAATAAAGCTGTGAACAGCACTTTCAGTTTCAACACAATATGCAACATTTCACCTTTGTGAAATAAGTGTACTGTTAGTCACTCCCTCCTCCCCCTCAGTGGGTCACAGTTCAACCCGTGCACCTGTCACGTATACTGTCATCTAGCCTGAGGCTGAAGTAAAAAAAAAAAAGAAAAAAAAAAGCGTCTTCTTCTAAAAACAAACAAAGTCATGAGCTTGATAAAAAAGATGCAGACTATATCAACAGTGAGCATTTAATACAAGAGAAAATTAAAAGTCTCGGAGAGATTTCTACATAAATGACCTCCTCCGCTTAAGATACATGGAGCTTGTGTTTCACAAGCCTGTTTGTTAGTAGCATCTTAAAGTATTTGGCTGAAGATCAGGTGATCACCGACCTCCACCTTACACGCTCAATGCTGGTGCCATGTCAAAGCTGCACAACTTTTTCAGGTTTTGCTGAGGTCTTTAATGCACCAACAGCTTATCTATAAGTACTTCATAGACTGATACAACACTGGAATCATGTTTCTGTCAGAGATTTAAAGAGGATTAGGCAGAGTGAGACATTTCAAGTGAATAGCAGAAAAAGAATAAATGACAAATGTCACGGGAAAAAGTGGAGAGGCTGATTGGTACAGAGCTTGAGACGAGAGAGAGGCAGCAGGGGGCAAGAGGACAAAGAGTACAGACGACGTGTCAGGGGGAGAGAGAGAAGCACCGACACCAAGGCTGATGTAAGGATGAGGGGTGGATGGAGTACATGCTGTACTTGCAAGCTCATTAAACAACGCCGTTATTGATGAGTGAAGAAAAAACGCGATGGGAGAGATGAGGGAAGAGGAGAAAGAATGGTCAAGGGCAGAAACAACTTGATGAAAGTGTCCTAATCGCTGCTTTCCGGATATAAGAAGATAAATCACAGATGACAGGAAAGTCAGATGTAAAGAAAGTCTACCTGGTGATCCTTTTGTTTCCTAAGTTAGGTCTTCTGGCATTTTCACACCATTACTGTGTGTTTCTCTCAATTACTTATTAGTCTGCTATTTAGGATATTTCCAGCTTTTGCTAAAACTCTAACGTCCTTGGAAACCCTGCTGGCAGTTGGTGCGAACGGGTCAATGTGGATTATCTGGCTTAAGCACTGATTTTCAGGACTTAAAATTTACATAGTCTTGATTTAAAGGGGAACTCCGGTATCTTTAAACCTGGGCCCCAGTTTTACAAAAGTTGGGATCTAAATGACTAATACCTACCAAAGGTTTTGGAATTTGTCCAGTAGATCACGTTCGCCAGCAGGGCTGCTGATCCTTGGTGAAAAGTCTGTGCACCAAAAGTGCTTGTTTCGCCACGGACAGACTCAGATTGTTATTCAAAGTGTCTGAAAACATTAAAAAAGGATCCCTACAGAGACAGAACATTTTGTTAGAGTAAGATCCTTTTTGTTCAACCAGAAACAAAGTCTCACTTAAGGAAAGGTCCCTCTGAAATCTTTCAAGAGGTTGAGCTGTTGCAGGAAGACGAAAAGATGTTACTCTGTAAACAAAATGGTCTGTAGGGATCCTTTCCATAATGTTGTCAGACACTTCGAATAACAATTTCAGCCTGTCACTGGCAAAAACAAGTACATTTAGTGGATTTACTTTTCACAGGCGCAATTGCCTGCAAGAATTACATTGCAGTCTGTTCGCAGATGCCAGCAGAGGCAATCTACTGGACCAATTCCAAAACTAACGTTAAGTATTAGTCATTTAGACCACATCATATTTTTAAAATAGGGCCCAGTTTTAATAATACCGAAGTTAACATTTAAGTCCACTGTACGGTGGGTTTTTAAGGAATTTTGTCAAAAACAGTAAGCGTGTTGCGCACGATTGAAAAAACTTACATTCTCTCATTCATTTTTTACTGAAAATGACTGTGCTTGATCACAAAATGCAAATTTGTCTAGGATTCTTCCACGTCCAAACAGACCAACTTCGCGCCAACATCTGATAAATGCCGTGTGACGTCTGAATTCAGCTCTAGGAACCAGTGACCATTTAGAGATAAACTAATCTCAAAGCAAATCTGTGCTATGCCCTCCTTTGTAACCTGATAAGGAACAATATAATTCACTTGAAACTCTCAAAGCTTTTACACTACAAAAGCACAATAGAGTAATGAGAGTTATAGAGTTTTACTTCCAGGTGTTTTTTTTCCCGGCTTTGAAGAATTTACATTTCTATCAGACTTAATTGCTCATTTATTGTGCTACTGATATTGCAACAGCCGATAATGACAGGTAATACTATACATACTAATGGCTGAGCCTGTCCTTACTAGCTCAATGTCCTTCTGCAAATAACGTTGAAAGGCACACCGGCCAGGCACATTCTCTGTGTGAGAAGTACAGTTGTGCATGTGCGTCTGCCCCCTGGTGTGGTGGGAATAGTGGTGTCTCATACTTGCCAAAGACTAAACTGCAGAATTCTGCGGAACGTCAGAGGGATTGAACAAAGACCTGACAATCAACGCCGCCCTGCCCTGCCCCTGTCTGGCGTACGCTCACCCTAATCAGGAAAACAAACCGCATGATGAAAAACTTAATTAAAATGCGGCGAGTGACTGGTGTTTGAAGCTCGTCTTTATGAAAAAAAAAAAAAAAACCCAACAACGTTCCATTCCACATCTCCAGCTAACAGGGAACAGAGTCTATCATTTCAGAGAGCAGTTTGTTGGATGTGGCAAGGAAGTAGAGCTAATTTATGGGTCAATATAAACTTCCATCACCACAGACTGAAGCTGAAAGCTGTGCTGGCCTGCGGCAGAGATGAGGAATAGAGCAGAACCTCTAAATCATATACACAGAACATATAGGACAGAGGAAAAAGGCTCATGGTGGGGGGGGGGGGGGGGGTCAATGTAGTAGATTATACAGAGGTATATATAAAAAAAAGATGCATACGATCATATATGTTCACAATTATA
>JAVQJL010096718.1:0-11722 GCA_036024295.1 Nannoperca obscura
ATGATGTTCATGTTAATTCCTGTGGGCGCACTGTACTGTTTATGAATCCAACAGCACGCACGCACACACACACACACACACACACACTCCCTCTTGCTCCCTAAATACCTCTATAATAATCATTATTATCGTTACAGTGATGGATGTTTGTTGATGGACACGTTCACTGCTGCACTGGAGGATCCACACACGTCCAATTTCACTTTTATTTTGCACTAAAACGCAGCTGATTGCAGTTTTAAAATGTTTCAGTGACGTGTTGTAAAGTTAAAAATACACAACATATTTGTTTAATGTTTCCCAAATGTTGTAGTAGAGACATTCCCTCTGCATGTCTCTATAGTTTGTTAAACCACCGCTCGTTGTCACTGCAGATGCAGATGAACATACGTGCTACAATAAGCTTTGTTACAAGTATTTGTGCATGTGTCTGTTCCCCCTCTCCTACATGAGAACCTATGCAAACAATACACTGAAGGTTAGAAGTACATTACGGAAGCACATGCTCGTACACACCTGGATGTCCAGATGGTCGGGGGTTACGTCTGAAGTGCCTCTTCAGTGCTTTCTGTGAATGTGTGATCAACATGAGATGAAAACAAACCATAAAAAGTATTTGCAGAGTCTGACCCAGGTCACGGCACGACGCTCATACACAGGACATTACATTCCTGCTGTGATAGGACATGAAACACATGAAACACATGGACAGGAAATTTACTACTTATGCCTTAAATCCCTATTTTGATACATATATGGCTAAAACAAACACACACCTGCATAAAGAAATGTCCAGGTGAACATCCAGACAGGAATGACCCACCGTCTCTCTCTCTCGGTCTCTGCTGTGCAGTATAGCTGACACAGGGAAACCCCTCCCATTAATAATATCCTGTCACGTGCAGCATCAGTGGAGGTATTAGTGCCAACGTGCACTTAAACAAAATAACTGTCTGGTGCTTGTCTGTTCCTGGACACCACAGGGCCAATAAATATTCAAAGAAACTTGCTAGAAACAAGATAAAAGACATTTTTGGGAACAAAAATGGTGACGTAAAAACAAGACAGCTTGTTGAAGGGGAAATCTTGATTTAGGGCTGATTTCTTTTCATTAAATTAGTCATTACACTGACTTTGGAGTCGTCACTTCAACAAGCGAGCCCTGTCTAAAAGCAGCGTCCCAGGAATTCCTCTCAATCAACAAATCAAACAACGGCCCTCCTTCACGGTGCCTTTGGATTCCTCAAATTCCCAGATTTGGAAATGTTGAGTTCCTATATGAGGTCTCTCCAGACCATTAAGCCCAGTGATCTTGACCCCCTGCAGCCGACGACACGACATTCCTGACCCCAGCGCTCCACTCTGATCCACTCCACTGGAAACCCACCGCTCCCTCCCTCCGCCCGGAGGTCCTCCCTCTGTTTCAGGGTCAGGGAGTCGGAGGAAGAGATGAAAGGTGAGGAAGAGGAAGGGAGGAAGGAGACGGAGGAAGAGGGGGGTTGTGTTGTGACGATATCAGAAGTTTGACTTCTTTAAACAGCTGGGAGTGTGTCAGTAGATTCTGTACATGCTGTATATTTCCTATAGAGAGGCACTGAAATGGCATTGAATTCACAGAAAAGTCATTTTGAAAAACAATTTCTTGCTCAATTCAAACTTGAATATTTTCTTATAAATTTATTTTTGTTTTTACAAAATGATCAGTTTAAAGACATCACTTTGGTCAAATGATTGATCAGTTAATCAAAAATGAATATGTATCAGTGGAAGCTGTCAACACTGAATTCGGTATCACGGTTAGATTCATTTGGACTCTCATGACATTAATAACAGGATTTCCAGGACCTTTCACTTACAAGATTGAAAGAGGCAAAGAGTTTAAGTACTTTCAAAACTTTTCCAAGACCATCATTCATTTTGGTCTAAAAAGCTTGTGAAAACGTTCAAGGACTTTCCAGGACAGTTCAAAAACCTTGAACTGGCAAAGAAAGCAAGAGATGGACGGAGAAAGTAACCATCACGTTTGTTTCAAAGGGGAAAGTGGGTCAGGGAAAGCAGCTGTGTGTTGTGGGTCTGGATGCTCCCCTGCTGACTGACACACACACACACTCCTTCCATACACTTGCACAGTGGTGAGTGACAGGTATGTGTACGTCTCTTGTCTTGTCATGTAACTCATGAGAATGTATGTCTCTCACACACACACACACACACACACACTAGGGATGGTTGAGGGCATGAATGTCTGGTTCTATGCATGACATCCTTGTATGTCTTAGACGTCGTACCAGAGACATTTGACAGGATGTTTTTCACATTTTATGATGTTTTTAAGAAGATTTTTCTTTCTATCTTTCACTTCCCTCCAGCTGTTATATTTGCGTTTTTATTGTCTAATTCTTTTTGCTGTGAACTGTCTCATCTGTCCAGACGTGATAATGTCAGGGCTCACAGAGTTTGTCGGAAACAGCAGAAAGACAAATGTGTCTGTGCACTCGCGGTTCAGGCGTTTGCATAAGTCAATTTTAAAGACAGTGTGCAGGACAAGTGGAGGACCTGAGGCTGACACACCTGGTCCGGAGGTGTTCACTTCCTGTGTCACGTCGTGCATTTGTCTCCGTCTTCACTCCTTTCACCTCTGACCTCCTCACAGGAGGGAACATCTGGAGAGGAATCATTTTGGTCTGTGACTGCTGTCTTAGTTCAGCTTATCATAGCTCTCTTGTGGCGTATCTGAACCTAGCGTTAGCATGCTAGCATTAGCCCAGACTGCTAACACTGGACACTAGCATGATGAGAGTTGTTACAGCGTGCACAGCTGCATTCATGTCATCCACGCTTGTTTTCTGTCGCTGTTTTTCATGAATGTAGCTATTTAGCTAGCTAGCTGTGTACAAATATGACATCCCCCTTCTTTATCCCTTTGAAATGTGTTATAAGATTGAATCTGTGCCTTATCTTTCATCAGCAAAACCACATTAATCCCAATCTCAAAAACCCATCTCTGTAATTATAATAATCACATCCACAAATCTATTGACAACTTCTAATTACAGCTCCGTGACGCGTTTAAATTGTGTACCACTTTGTAACATCTTACAAAGGTGGGTCGTCGTATTTGCATATCCAGCTCTTTACGCGGCATGCCTCTGATGTATCCTGGGACACAGCTTTAAGTTAACCCCACGACTTGTGCCAAGTATCCCTGATATCCTTGCATGGATACTGCGGGCCGAGATATACGGCCTCCACTGGCTGTTCATTGAAAGAAATAATTGGATGGCGCTTGCATTGCAGTGCACCAAGATACCAAAAAGGTAAATCGTGGTCAGATAAAGGACGAGCTGACGGCTGGAAGTCACTCTGTTGAAGCACATTTATTTATCAGTGTGGCCTGCAGGGGTTTTTCTTTACCGATACGTTGGCATGAATTGGGATTTATTTTTAAAACTGTTCACCAGGAAGAAACATGCAGGGATTCGTTGGTGCAGAGAGACATTGATAGTGGATTACACAACCCTCAGCATGGACTTGCAGGCCTTAAATCCTAGAATCCGCTCATGTAGTGGACAAAGTTTCCGAACTTGATCGCGTTGATTCACATACGTCACCTCTGCATTCTTTCTTTGTGTTCACATAGCGTGCAAGCATACAGCGTTTTTTTCTGCCTGCACGAGTAGATATTGTCAAACACTCATTTTGCTTCAACATGCCAAACATCCCAGCCTTTCACGGCAGAAGAAAACCTATAGAAAACCAGCCCCCAAGTCCAAACTGAGATTCCTATTACTGTGAACATTACTGCAGGCGAGCCGCAGTCTGCAGTATCCAGTTTGATGTTTTATTAATAATAGAAGTATGTCAACACAGTCTAGCCTCCAGGTATCAGACATTTCCCTTCTGCTTCTTTCTCCTGTCTGTGCCAGAGGCTGCTGGTTTTACTCCAGCTCTGTCGTAGCATGCTAAAATTTTCATGCAGACTGAGCTGTGCATGCGGCTCTGTCCTTTTTGCATCACTGGGATTAAAAGTATTTGTTGCTAAGTCTTTTTTTGTCTTTGTTTTAAGTTTTGAGTGACATTTTTTCCTGCGCGGTGCAACTACAACCAGCAGCTCCAACATTAAAGTGAAAAGTCTGGATCTGTTATACAATGCAGAAATTCCAGTCAGCCTAAAGGCAATATAAGAGTTATTGAACTTTGTTTCCTGCTGAAACAACAGTATCTGTCTGATGGAATTTGCACGAGGCAGATTTATTCCAAAATAAAACGCCTGAAAAAGAGTTTAACTTCAAAAGAAGAGTTTTGTTGTGAAATGTTTGCTCTGAGATTATTTGTACGAAGAAGAGTTTCTTTGCAACGTAAAATGTGCAAAGCTATTTTGTTCCAAAATAAGATTCCTCAAGAAAAGAACAAGAGTTTTGCTCTGAAATCAGGCTTGTTTTACAGTTTAATTTGGCATTAAGATCCAAATAAAACACTCAAAAAAGACTTTCACTCTGAAATAAGACAGAGAAGATTATTCTTCTGACATAATTAACACAAAGCAGTTTTGTTCCAAAAAGGAAGACGTGCAAAGAAGAGTTTCACTTCAAAATAAGACGTGCAAAGAAATGTTTCAGTACTAAATATGAGGTGCAGGGGATGTTTCCTTCCAGCACAATATGCATAAAGTCAGGTTCTTTTCAAAATAAGACGTGCAAAGGATTTTGTTTTACAAAATACAACAAAGAGATTAGATTTATTTTTAAAAGACACATCCGATGTGAAGAAACTTTTATTGTCGTGTGTATTAGCGGTGTTTCGGGAACCCGGGCGAATGCTTAACCCTCAGCTCGCTTTATTCATTGAGCTTTAAACTCAAGATGACAGATGTTCGGGTTTGTTTAAGTAGGTTTTTCTTTGCGTTAATTCTTTAATCCACACCTTCCGCTCCCCATTGTCAGTCTCAGCACCTTAACGTGTGAGTCAGCGATCCACAGGAAGGAGCCACACCGATGTCACCGTCAGTGCTTTACTTTCATCATTGTTAACCACAACCGCAGCTTCCGCCTCTCCTCCTCTTCAGAGCTGCTTCTTCCCGCTCAGACGTAAATACATACGTCGCCCGAGGAGAGCATTCTGCGACTCCTCGCTCATTAATTTGTGTCTGCATGTGTGTGTGCATGTCTTAACTTCACACAGTCTGTCAGGTGGCAGTCGACAGCGTTGGGATTTAGCAGAGAGGCCTTCGAGTGGCATGAAAACTCCTCCGCTCCTCCTCCTTCTCCTCCTCCTGTGCATCGTGTAAAAGGATCTCCTACGGCTTTCTTTCTTTGTTTATTGTCTAAAATCTCAGTTCATTTTCTTTTCTTTTCTTTGGAGCTGCATCCTTTAGTCCAGTGGATACAGCTTTTACATTATCATGCTTACATTTCCACAGACAGGCACAGTTAGTAGTAGAAAAGAATAGACAGATCTCCTTGTTTCTGTGCAACACCGGGACATCAAATTAAAATATATGTTTGCTACAAATTCCTCCATAACTCAAAGTCTTGTAAACTTTTGGACTTTGTATAGAATTTAAAATAATGCCTTGTGCTACCTCATACTGGCCCAGTGGCGCAGTGTCTTCTCCACAAGGTAGCACAAGGGTTAAAACGTTATAATTTTAATTTTATCTGATTTATTTAAAGATGTACAAAACATTGATTAAAGTGAGAATACTTGTATCCGACTGACATAAAACATGTAAAAGAAATAGGAGTAATACCACAGTCTAAACCAAGGCATAAATACACCTAAATATAACCAAAACAAGTCAAATGTAATGTGATCAACTTTACATTTGACGCCTTTTGTTTCTTAGCAGGAAAGCTTCTTTTAAATACCTCTTTTATTTTTGTCTTATATGGACTTCTGGTCTGGAATAAAGTGAAGTAATTGATTCATGTGTTTCTGGTTTGTCTGCGACCTTCACTGTATCTGGACCCCCTCTCTCCTCTCTGTCAGTCCCATTCATAGCTTCAGGCTGTATTTTACTGGTTCCCATCAAAGTCTAATGGCCTGTAGGTAACTCTGTTGTTCTCTTAGCAGCCCGGGCCTCTCCTCTGTCTCTGAAATACATGCCTGACTGTGTGTTTAGGAGCAAGAGAAAGAGGTGGATCAGATCACAAAAGAAGGAGCGTCAGGCTGATGTTTTAACCTCACAATCCTGCTTTAAGAGCTGCTGAAAAGCTGATGGACTAGAGAGCGGAGGAGGAGGAGGTGGAGGAGGAAAGGGGGTGTCTATAGCAGGCTGCTTATATGTGGACATACTCACGCCGTGGTAACGCTGTGTGCTTGTGTTTTGGAGTCTCTACAGTGTTTTTCCAGAGATTCCCACTCAGACCTCGCTGCATGGCTTGTTCTTCTTCAGTGCATGAAACTCTGTCAAACTCTTCATTTGTGAAACACAAAACACTTTTTAGTGTTGCTTTGTGACCGCTGGCAACCACGTCGGGTCTCTAGTTAGCACCATTTCCTTATCATATCGCCCATTACACATTTGTAATGTTTTAAAAGGGGTAAATCAACATGCTGGGAAACACATTTGTATCCTTTATGAGAATGAGATGAGTGTTAAGTGTTAAGTAGCTGCTGTGTTGGAGCTTGGAGGCCATTAGCCTAGCTTAGCTTAGCCCAATAACTGTCTAAAATTCAAAAATCTGATCAATTGGTGATTGAAGAAATGTACAGATACAGCATGTTAATTCTTTATGCTAAGCTAAGCTAATCACCGCCCTTCTTTGATATTTTTTAACTTGTTTAAAGTTGTAAGGGTTTGTTCTATAAATGTCTTTATTGTCAAAAGCGTAAAAATACATTTTAGTACATTAATTTAATCATCAGGTGTCCGTACAGGCAAATCACTGGTACTATTCTTTTGAAATAGACGACTCACTTGTGATGTTTACTGCCAATTTGAGTTAAAAAACCTCTTCTCCTGACTATTAGACATCATGTTCTTTACACATCCTGCACCCAAACACAAAGTTTACTGAAATAAGACAACAAGCCATGCGGCCACCATCACAGAGTCAGACCCGTTTGATAAAGAAGCACATAAACAGGAGCGGCAGGTCAATCTCAAGGTCCCTGCAGCAACTGGAAGCAGCTTTACTCTCTCTAGTGTTGTTCTAACGCCTTATTTCAAAGCTTTCCCCTGAGTTTTGGGAACCCTTACCATGTATGGACATATCAGTGTGCTCTAAGACAGCCTTGAAACCCCTTGAAACACGTCAGAGCTCAGCAGATATCAAATGCAACTGTACAATTTTAACATATTTAATCTCTTTTATAGAATTTTGGAAGTTCAGAGAGAGCGTACCGAAGGGTGTCACACTCACCTCACATGTCTTCTCCATGTAAGGACATCACACTGAGCTGCAGGTCTGTTAACACTGCAGCTCGCATCATATCAGAGGATTCACTGGACCCAGCACAGGAGGGTTTATGGTAGAGAAGGTCCACTTTGTGGTTACAGTCAGTGGTCGTTGCTTTTGTGGCAGAACTGCCAACTGCTTACACTCAAAATCATTCAAAGAAAGTTGCTTCAAGTTCCTTATTTTAGTCTTTTAGAGTAATTGTATCGTATTTATATCATCTGTGAGTCTACAGGCCAAACTGCTGTGTTATTACGACTCTTTTAATGTTGGATTCTCGAGGGTTGAGGACTTTGCAAGATGTAATTAAAGATATGAGGAATTGTCTTAATAAAAAAAAGTAAAAACTGTGATAAAACATGTAGAATATCGTGGAAAATTTGTGTGATATCATGAGAAAACAAATCATTACATTTTATGAGGGGAACAAAGTCAGTGGTAAAACGTGGTAACAAAATTAAAAAGTTGGCACTAAATGTTGCACATATGGAGCATATATAAGGTGCAAAGTGCAATAAAATGATGGTTTTTATTAAAGCAGCATGGATACCAGTTGTTCGGACACCTCCACGCTGCTGAAGTGTCTTTGAGCAAGAAACTGAACCTCCTCGAGCTCCGGGATGCAGCTCTGAAACTGACATCTGACCTCCGACCTCCCTGCAGAGGCTGAAAGACAAAGAAGCCCTTCCCTACGGGGCTCATATCAACATCATCAATGCAATTTAGCCAGACTGTCCCCACCCGTCTGCTCCTCCAAGCAGGTTAAAACAAACACCAGGGATTATTTGAAGTACCAAGTTAGTTAGTCACCATAAAAAGTGAGTTTAAATGGACTAAAGCTGCTGCCGTTAGTCAGTCAGAAGGGTAAAAGTGACATTTAATGGAGTCAGCCATTCCTGTGGTGCTATTACGCTGCCGCAGGCTCTCCCAGGTGTGTGTGTGTGTGTGTGTGATTGGGGTCACAAGTGGAATTTCCCCTCTGTTTGTGATCAGACGACGTGGGGGAGACGATGCACTTGTCTGCCCGTCTCCTTCCCCACATCGCCCCCTGTGGTCAAAAGGGGGACCTCACAGGGTCGAGGGTCAGCTGTTTCTCTCCTCAGCGCACCTCTTTATTTGGGAAGGCACGAAACGCCACACGCCCAGCGGTGAATCACAGCTCCCTGCTTAACCCTTGTGGTTTTGCACAGTAGCCGTGCACGTGCGCGGTGAAATGCACGCTCTGTTGTTAACAAGTGTTTGCACAGACATTTCGAGCTCAATCAGCAAAAGCCAGACAGCACATGACTCAGAATTTACTCATCAAATAGGTTGGAGATGATGGTTCGGGAGGTGGATGAACTTTAGCCACAACTAAAGGTTAATCAGGGCTGTGGTTGGTGCTGTTTTGCCAGCGTGGCCTGACTCACTGAGGAGTGAAAGAAGGTGACGTTGGAGGAAATGAAGAGATTAAAAAGGAAGGATGAGACGTAACGACAGAGACGTGAAGCCACATTTGCTTGAGTCAAACCAAAATGTGTAAAATATAATAATTTATATCTTTCTTATTCTGTTTTCTTCTATTCTTTCCTTATCACACCTACATTTTGGGTTGTAACACTCACTACAATTTTACTTTAAAAGATCAAACAAATGTATTAATATAAAGCTTTTAAACTTTCTAAAACCGAAAGGAAGGTTTGATAAAATAATCCCAACTCAAGGTCTACTTACTAGTTTTCCTGCAGCTTTTAACTGCATCTCAAAGTGCTTTAATTCTCTCTAACTGAAGTCTTGTGTGTGTAAAAGTTCACGTCGACTGTAACTGCGATGTTAGAGGTGTTTTCACACTGAGAGGGTTTCTTTCATTTTGTTTCATTTGAGTGCCAAATTGCCTTAACATGACATTTTTGGAAATTTGCAAAGTCTATCAAGAAACCACAAATGGTCTTTTTAACACGTTGGTTTTAGGACAGATTAAACGAATGAGATGTAACATGTTTGTAGGTGGATTTTGTTACAGAGCTTAGCTGTTTCTCAAAATGTCCAACTATTCCTTTAAACTGTAGAAGTGAAGTCCAAGAGACAGTTTTAGTGTGACCTGAAAATGTCAGTGCAGAGGCAGAACATGTGTCTGCGGCTCCAGTGCCAGAGCTGTGTTTTCTTTTCGGCTTGCAGGTGTGGAATTCAACAGTATGCACCCATGGGAGGCATCACACACACACACACACACACACACACACACACACACACACACACACACACAGTATATCCAGGGATGTATACCTGCTCTTGGAGAACACACGGATACACACAAACACACTCAGTGTTCAGATTACCACCAGCCCTCCATTCACACCACCTCGACAAAAATAAGAGGAGGGGGGGGGAGTTGCACCTCTGGTCATTAAGACTTCTGTTGCTAAAAATAGCTCCTGGTTGGCAGTGTTGTTGGCGGTGGGATACGGTGAGGTAACCTGAGGTGCTCGCTGGCTCCAATTTGCACCCAGAGCTACTAAATGTTTTTAAAGATCAGGGGTTTTGTCATTCTGACAGATCATTGGTTACTGGTCACCATGGAGACATGGAAAAGTCCAATATTTTATCACCCTTTAAACAGTTTTTTTAAATTTTCTTCGGACGTGGAAGTGATGTGATCTCAAACAGCGCTGGTAAATGTCAGGTGTTGTTTTAAAGTAGAAGAGAAGTAGAAAAACAGGTGGTGTGATGGCAGAGAAGGTGTAAAGGAGTAGTTTGACATCGTGGGAATATTTGCTTTCTTGCCGAGCGTCAGATGAGACGATTGATTACACTCTTATATGTTAGCTTAGCTTAGCATAAAGACTTGAAACAAGGGGAAACTGCTGTCTGAAGGTAATAAAGTCCACCAGCACCTCTACAGAGTCACTGAGTAGTGAAAGAAATTAAACTGGCTTCTGTTTCTTCTACTGTAACACACACATACACACACACACACACACACACACACACACACACGTCTACACATGGCAGTGTTATCCTTTCACGCGGACCCACTGATCGGTTTACACTTGACGAAACCTTAAACTGCACTGGTGAAGCTGTGTGTGTGCATGTGTGTGTGTGTGTGTGTGTGTGTGTGTGTGTGAGAGGATGTTTCTCAGATTCCTGCCTCCTGGTATATGAGCTGTAATTGCTCTCTCATTGTGATGTATAGACAAAACACACATACATGTGCACTTTGTTCCCTCGTTATTTCGCTCCGAGGTACAAAACAGGAGTCACACAAGTGGAACCAGATCTTGTTTCAGGGGTTTTCTCTCCTCCACTCATCCCCCTACTCCCTCCACCTCTCCGGAAGATAGTTTTCACACCGTCAGCCCCACCTGTCCACCATTACACCCCTCTTTTCACCCAAGCTCTGCCTCCATGTGTACACGTTGGAAGCCATTATCTCTTCCACCACTCTGGTGGTTTTATCTACCCCTCCATCCCTCCATCTCTCCATCCGCCTCCCTTTTCCTCTTCAAAAGCCCCTGGTCCCCCTCCAGGCGAGGGGTGTTTGGTGTAGTTCAAAGGGCTGATTATGAAGAGGGTGGGCACTGTCACTTTGTGTGAGTGTGTCTTTACATGCCTGCATGTGTGTGTAGATCTTGGTGTAGTGTCATTCACCGTGTTCATGAAGTGATGTTTAAGGAAACGTCACAACTATGTGATTTCAGAATAGTAAGCCAGTTTTGTGCAGACTTAGATCACATTTGTATAAGCAGCAAGCACAAGTGGTGGGCAAACTCACATGAGTGTTCACACCTGTGCATTCACAAACAATCCAATGCAATGATTCTGCAGCCTGTTGGGAGTCGACCACACTGCAGTTTGTCTCCTCAGCTCTGTTCATACTCACCAGCTGATGTTAACATTAAGCTTCAGTAATGGATCCTCCTGTATTACAGTCTGAATGATTATTATAAATATTATCTTTAGCATTTACTTTGCTGTTTGAAATCAAATCATAAATACTTCTTGTTCGGTCTAATGTTATTTCACTGCACCATAAACACTCTCTTACATTGTACTCCGGTGTAAAGTTTGTTATATCAAAAAGTGGAAGTGCTTTATCAGAGTAATAATCCCTTCAGGAAGCAAGAACATGTTGCACTTTGAAGCCAAACCAACCACAGATGCTCAGAGAGAGAGAGAGAGAGAGTTTACTTGCAATACATTTAGGCATTTAGCAGACGCTTTTATCCAAAGCGACTTCCAAATAAGAGCTTTACATAAAGTGCATAGAACCATGATGGAAACTTGCAGAACCCTCAAATCCACCTGCTCCACCTGCTCATGTGCTGACTGCCAAAACAAGA
>JAVQJL010096725.1:0-14771 GCA_036024295.1 Nannoperca obscura
CCCCCCCCCCCCCCCCCCCCCCCCCCCCCCCCCCCCCCCCCCCCCCCCCCCCCCCCCCCCACACCGAAGAGGCCAGAGGGCGGAGAGAAGGAGTTCAGATGGAGTCCTGGGAAGCCAGAGCTGAGGAGGAGAGCAGAGCAGATGGTAGGATGAGAGGCCTCATAAAACCATATTACCAACGATATTACCATTGTCGTGATCACAGGAACCATACCAGCGATGAAGCTTATTATGTCAAACGTTAGATGCCGAAGTACCCAGAACTGACTGATAGCAGGGTGTTTGGGGGACAGAGAGAGGCTTGGAATGAGAATATTTGCTTGTTTGATCTAGTTGATGGGGAGTATTGAGACAAGGATCTCCTCAGTTGGCAATCAGTGGCTCGGGCAAACGTAGGCTGCTTGAAAATCACCTCAGAGAGAGAGATCTGTGGACTCAAATGTCTGTAATATGGCTGTGTGACACAGCCAGGGTGTTGTGTGAGAGTGGGATGTGAGGAGCAGATGTGTTTTATAAGTCTTACACTGATAGCCTTTCTACATGCATAAACATGCCACATGCTAGGTAGTAGCAAAGCAGGATGACTAAAGGCCTTTATTATAAATAATGACAACTGTATGTATTATGTAGTACTGACAGTAAAGTAGTTTTTCGCATAAACATTCTTTTGCTATAGCCTCTGGTTCAGTATGAATTCCTACTGGATAGCTAGGTCATCAAAGCTTTAAAATATGACTATGACTGTAACACCAGTTCAATCAGGAGAGACTTCAGTCTGAGAGAACAAAAATAATTATTGACGAGCATAATAAAGATGAGAAATGTAAAGAGTCTTTGGAGATCTGAATGTACTGAGGACTGGACTTGTGATGAGCTCGACCCTGACACAGAGTGTGGTGAACTGGAGGTTAATGGGGTGAAGGAGGGTCAAACGAATCTGCGCTGAAATGACAACTGAGAGCAAGCGAGAGGAGAACAGATTTAAAGTTTGACAGCATATGATTGGCCAATGGAGATCGTGGCTACATCTGGTTGGATACGTGAGAAAGGAAACGATCATAATCATAAACCATAAAAGAGAGAGAGGGACGTGAATGAATGAGGCATTAAGATAGTCTTCCTGCTTGAGCTTACGCTGAGCTTCATTAAGTTTTGCTTTTATACATTCCTCAAGCTGTTGTGGATAACATTATTTGTAAGAATCCTCTATTAGTCTAACCGAGTGCAACATCTGCATTTAAAATTGAATTACATTGTACATCATAATGCTTATCCAAGATTCAATTAATTTCATCAAAGTGAAAGAAGAAAAAGTAACTTCTTTTTAATTTGGGAGATGTGAGTGTGTGCTCCTAAAAACTAAAGCTAAACTAAAAATGTCTCTTGACACTTACTGCAAGTTTTCTTTAGCTGTGGCCAGAGCAGATAAGAACTCAGGCACAGTTTCATGCTAAGTCGAATACTAAAATTGCCCTAAATTTCACTGCTCTGCGTAAACAAAACATCAGCAGTGTCACTCTGCCCACCTTGGTGCAGGCGAGTTTGTCCATATCCACAAATTACAGTAACGATATGCACAAAGCAAAAACAAAAGTGGATGTGGATGGAAGTGAGAAAGAAATGGATTCATGTTTGTGGTTTGTTTGAAATAAATGTGTAGTTGGTATAGCAATAACCATAAAGACTGGATAGACAAGTGTGACACAAACAGAAAATACATCAACAGTAAATCCAAGAAATGTTACATCAGTGGACACATTGTTGGAATGCTGTCTGAGCTCTTGGAAGTACAATGCAAAAACACTACAGCAATGGCAGCTTACCATCAAATATGGTGACAGCTTAAAAGAAACAAGAGTATTGCTTGTCTATGACGGCTTTGTATCTGCCAGAGAATGACAATGCATTTCCAAAAGCTCAAGGTAAACGAAAAGTAGCAGAGGAAACTGAAGTGGTGGCACCTGCTAAGTGACTGTATGACAGCATACACCAGTGTTTTCAGATGAAAAAACGTGTATGCATGTTTTTCTTTGTGTAGCCACATTCTGTCAGTTGTCAAAGCATAATAGCTCTTTATTTCCCTGATGGATTGGCAGAGAACACGTTATGCATGCATAACATAGGGTCTAGGCATTGCATGTGATTAATTGTGAGTGTCAAAGAGAGTGCATGTGCACACATCTGAGGATGCAGGTTCGCTATGCCAAGTACATTTTAAAATATTTGTAATCTAATTGCATTGGGGCTGCATTCAGCAGCATTTGAATGTGGATGGGGACATGCTCTGATGAATTATACAACAAGTTCGTAAAAGGGGCTTCCAGCTTAGCTACCTAGCACTAACAGAGCAGAAAAAAGAAAGCTGGTGAAGGAAATGTTTGAGAGCAAAGTGTCATGAATAACTGAAGACGTTTTTGAAAGAATCTGCATTATCTCACCAGCTTGAAGGTCACATCCCAATGTCACAATGTTTGTGTCCCTTTCAAAGTGGAAATTAAGTTATCATTCATTGTTTGCAAACACTGGTCTAGTACTGAAGGAGACTAGTAGCAGTGCTCAGTGAACTTCAACAACACAGAGACCTCGGTGTGAATCTGAACTTTAGTGGAAAGCCTGTCAGACATGACCTTTAAGACTGTTAAACACCATGAAATAAGTCCAAATTTAACAGAAGTCTATCTGCCATTCTGAGATTGCAGTTAACAATAATTTCAGATATGTATGTGAGGCCACCTAGAACCCACCTACAACTTATAATAAGATAGGGGCTCGTTCTTGGCAAAAGTAGAATCTAGCTGAAAGAAATGCTTCTTGTACTTCTCTGACTGCCTGCAATCAATTGTATCTGTCATGTATTATTTTTGTTTTTTGTAATCATGGATTTAAAGTTATGATAAATATAAAAGTGGTTCCTCTTAAAAAAGGCTGTTTTTTAAGCCTGTGCAATTTTTCATTTGTGTGTTTCATCATTTCAGCATGAACATCAAGATGTTTTCTGGCAAATATCTTACAAAATAATTAGTAGCTTTGGAAGAAGATCAGTAAAAAGCAATTAGTAATGGATTTTAGATCTATTAAATTATTGATCACTCTCTGTGAAAGTCTAGATTTGTGCCACACATTAAAAAAAGATTTTTTGTTCACCAAATATTGCCACGCGGAGCTTGGTCACTTAAAAATGTATTTGATTTGGTAAGGCTCATGCTACTCTCTGAGCTTGTTTTTAATTGAATCATCAGTGTTATATTTAGCCTGCCTTCAGCCAAGGTGGGCTGTTAAAATCAGTAACAGTGAAGTTAGAATAAGGTCAGCGGGAGACAAGCATGGGTCAAAGCTGCAATCACCATGAATAAGAAGAGAAGACTCACGTGCTTGGATTTGCAGAAGGTTTTCATCTTGGTGCTGCTTTTACATTAGTTATAGAGGAAGAGGTGTGATATTGTACAGGCGGAGACGAAGGAGCTGGCAAACAACTGTCATTTATGTATAGTCTCTTTTGTTATCGTCGGAGCACAGAGCCTGAGAATTTAAAATGAATCCCACTCCCACTCTATGCACTATTTCTTTAAAGCCAAGCAGTGCAAAATGTGAAGCTTTGTAAATGCCTTTCTTGCTTCACTAACTTTGATTGCTTTTCTTTGGCCAACTGTTATGGCTACTCAGTATCAGTTTTGATGATGTGGAGACAAAGCTGGGACAGGGCTAGAGGTTGACCACACTGCAGTCAGTCCACCAGATATGTGGTACACCATTGAAGGTCTGAATTGAGTCCCAAAGGAATGTTTTCAGAGCCCTCAGCCTACAACACCATGTCCCTTACCCTGCACTAGAGCAAAGAATTGACAGTGGAAAACTCTCAGCGTAACAGGCAGTTTAACAATAATCTTGGTTTGCTCTCTAAATTAATGGACCAAATGTTTTTTTCACAAGAGAAGATGGATATTGGGATGTGGTTAGCTTAGTATAGAAAGTGGGGCAGAGGGAAAAGTGAGAGAGCAACACCAACAAATTGGACTAATTAACATATTTGTTTAGCCTGTACACAAATGTAATGTACAAAATGTAAAAAGGACTATTTGCGGAGTTATACGTAGGCTAATGTAAATGACAGCTAGGCATTACAATTAGACACAAGACCTTTTCTAGTGTTGAAATGAAATGAAATATCTTTTTACGGTAAAACACTGTCCTTCCTACTCTCAACCTGGAAAAAACATTCTTATGGCACAAACAATAGCTCTGCAGTAAGTCTTATTGTGACAGTTTCCTTTTCTTTGTCTTTCGCTGTTCACTACAAGTTTAAGCAAGTGTAGACTTGCTTGTGTTAAAATGCCAAATATGAGGAAATTTAGCTGTTTAGGAAACAACAACAAAAATACTAATGCGACAGAGCTGAGGATTGAGCTAATTTGGACACATAAATGTCAAGTTGTTTTTCCAACCCATCCTGGCTAATAATAGATCAACCTCCCCACATCTTGTTGATTGCTTGTTATATTTGTTAGGTGACTTTAAAAACAACAAATAGTGCTTAGTTGGTTAGAGGGCACAAACACTGTTGAGTTTTTAGTGCATTTTACATTTGACACGTCCCTTGCTCTACTTACTGTTGCAGAAAGTTCTTTAACTTTCACTTTGTTACCACTCTCTCCTTGCAATAATATTTACGTGCATGAACGATTCAGCAAATTGCATAGGAGTATTTCTGCATCTGAACTGCAAGAGGAAGCTTATTCATTTTACAGTCAATGTTGTTGCTCCATAACCTAGAGATATACCTGAGATAATCAGTAGTCTGTAAAGGGGAATCCACATATAACATAAAGTCTGGAAGGTTTTCCTATGTCACACACGTGGTACAGTATGTGCACTCAGTTACGAGGTGTGACAAAGCCTAAATCAAAAGCTTGCAAAGACTGTAAGTGTTGACTGATAATATCAGCCCTGTAGGTGTGGAGACATAGCTTCACCAGTTCTCTGCCCCCTGGGGGATGGATTTGCAATGCAGGGAAAGAAAGATTACCACGGGCAGGTTTTTTTTTTGCCTGGGGGCCATGTCACCTTTATGTTTTGCTATTAGCTTGCGGGGCCTGAACAGCAAGGCTTATTTAGTGTGAGGCAAGAGGTGAGAATCCTCTGGGGTATGTGGTTAAGGTGCTATGAATGAAAGCAGTCACCCAGGAGCCAGCTGTGCTACACTGGCCGTCGGGCATTAGGGCAAAGGCACATCAACTTTTTTTATTTCCCAGCAACCAGAAAACATTAATTTAGCTCCACACTGGGATTCAGGCTTATTAAAACCAATAAGTTCTTTTCTTTTGCATGGATGAACAGTCAGTCAGAGGAACTATTTCGGGTGCTGACCTATAGCTGGGTAAAGGTCTCACAGTAGTTGCAAAAACAGCAACAATCATCCCGCAAATCATGTCAAACAAAACAGATTTGACTAACAGTAGCAACGAGGACTTGTGATCACTAAAGTGACTAAAGGAAGACTTGGTGCAATTCACCATGGAGCTGAATCCACATCTGTGTCTTATTTACAGTGGTATACATTACAGAGATATTCTTTTGGGTTGCATTATACAGTATAGTAAGGTGTTTGTTATATTCTCTTGACCCCCTGTGTGTGGAATTGTGCTTCCTTGGATGACAAGAGTATAATGATACTGTCGCCTGAAGCGGATTAGCATAAGAAAACAGACACAGTTGCTTTTAATCTTACAACAGTGGAGTGTATTAGGTATTGGTTAAGAAATCAGCTATAATGAAGGTAATTTGCTGTGGGTGTACAATTAATAGAGGTGTAAGATACAATCTACACGCTTGTAATCAAACCATTATTAAAACAAAGAAAAATGTGACTATAGTAAGAAAAACAAATCCATGTTATTATATGAATGAAATACTGGCAGACTAATGGATTTGTGTGGTAAATTTTAAGAGACATAATACTGTACTTTATATTAAACTAATAATAACAAAAAAACTATACCAAACTATGCAGAGCTTAGCAACCAG
Source organism: Nannoperca obscura (assembly GCA_036024295.1). Classification (NCBI taxonomy): domain Eukaryota; kingdom Metazoa; phylum Chordata; class Actinopteri; order Centrarchiformes; family Percichthyidae; genus Nannoperca; species Nannoperca obscura. The sequence continues at coordinate 6,022 of JAVQJL010096725.1, forward strand.
TGCAGTGTTTCATACAGCAAGGTTACAGGGTTGTTTCAGTACATGTTTCAGTACTAAAATAGAAGAGAGGCAAACAGCCACTTGTATAAACCAAGTACTAAAGTCCAGATGAACCTTTGTTTTAAGGAAATGCTAATTATCTTATTTTCTTGGCTGAATCCTATTTGATGCTTCAAAGTTGTTTAATGGCCTGTTTCATTTTGTGCATACAGTTTCAGAACTTATGTCACAGAATAAATTAGCTCACTCAAACTGGCATAAACTGAGTTGAGGACCTGTAATGTCGTTCTTATTCAGAAACAAAAAATATTGGAAAATATTGTGTTTTGAAAGTTTGTTTTCAAGGTAAGGAATATGCTTGAATTCAAATATACTCCTTGAAAAATGCTTGATTTTCAACATAATCTGGTGTTTCATCTACACAATCACTCATGTAAACCTAAAATATTTTCATATTTAAAATGAAACGATCCCGTTGTCATATTTGTTTGTTGTCTCCTAGCATTTATATTAATGATGCTGGACTGAGCGAGCATGTCCCATTTGGTCAATATGCCATATGTCCTCCATCCTTGCATCTTTTCCTTGCATCCCTATTGAGAGAAGGTAAGACAGTTAACAGTTAAACCCATGATAAATATTCCAGATAAGCCTAAATATACATGATCAAAGAGTAAATGATGGTAATGTACACTAACCTTAAAGTGACTGTGTGTCTTACCACAACAGCTGCAGGTCAGAGCAATACTAACATGGCTGGTTCCACTCCATTGTTTTGTGCCCTGGCATGCAGGGTGATTGTGAAAACATCAAGGGTGTCATTGCATCTCTTCCTGCACACCCACTCTCCTTTCTGCCTCTGCACAGTGAAATGAAGAGAGGTCATACAAGAAGCACTGTCCTTGAAAAAATGATGTGGTCAACTAGGCTGTCTCTGTGTACAACAGGAGAGGACATGCAACACTTCTTGTGCACTTTAAAGATGCATTAAGTAATGCATGAATCCTATCGACCTCTGTCAGCAAACGGTAGGAACTGAAGGAACCACGATCTCTGATGGGTGTCTGGTACACAACCCACCACTCCCGAGCAGCTGAAAATTCCAAGTTTTTTTTTTTCTTTTAGTAATCTTCTCTGACGCCAAACCAGAGTTCAGGCTAGAAAGTCTGCTTTGAAAGGTGGAAACCTCAAAAATACTTACTTACTGCTTACGTAATAGCTAAATCAGTAGTATTGACGAACAGCCCTTTCAACCCCTGCATTGTAGTCCTTTTGTGCCATTGGGGCAATAAAGGTCTTACACATTACTCCTCCATCCTAATGATGCTTTTTTTACCGATAGTTTTCTCTAAATCCAGGGGTTTTGCTTGCTCCTTTTAGATATGAATTATCTGTGTCCTCTGAATAAAAAGACATTTACATCATATGTCCGAATGGCTAATCACACTTCTAATGAGCTCTTGTGTGGTAATATTGAATAGTATTGTTTCATTAAGAAGATGATAAAGGGGCTCTAGTCAGTATTTTTGTAATAACACTGCAAGAAAGGACTTCTTGAATGTGAAAGGTGTCACCCATAGTGACAAATCTACAGAGAAGTATCACCAGCAGGCTGCTGTTTAAAGCTCTAAAATCTCTTACCAGCAGTAGCTGACACAAAGGTAGCAACTTACAATGCTTTTCTACCTTAATGGACAAAGAGCTTTACAATTGGCCTCTCACTCTTAACACACTCATACACCAATGGTGATGGAGACATAGTTGGTGGTGTACGGAAATATGGCTTAAAGTATCCTTTAGACACATTTCTTAAGTCTTAATTGGCTATCAATGGTAATCAAGGTCTTGAACATTAAATCATAGAATACCTATATGCTTAACTATCAATTTGGAAGCTTGACTAATCATTGCATTAATACCTACAACCAAAACAGTCAGTAACTAGTAAAGGTTGAAGTGAAGGCTTTTGGAGTTCTGAATAGTAGAGGTTAGCAGAATTCGTGTGCAACATTAAATAGACCAGAATGTATATCCACAAGCATTTATATAACAAATAATAAAACATAATATAATATAACTACCTTCCTCTCTGCGTGTATAGAAGTCAATTCATACTATGTGTATGAAATGCAGGCCTTATCAAACCCCGCTGCAGTGCAGGTGAGTGGTATGAAGCAACACTGCCTGCAATTATGACCTACAGAGTGTAGCTACTGTGTGTGAAAGTAGGATAATAGGGCACAGTTCAAACAGTCAATGAGCAGTGAGAGCAATGCTGTCTCTTTTGACTTATTAAGCCAGGTCAGTCATCAATTGATTGAAAATGAGCTTTTCATATTAGAATGTGAAAAGATGAAAGAAAACATTACGGAAGATGATAGGTGATGGCAGGTTGCAGAAATGCAGGTGACTTATTAACTGTATTCTATGTTGGCTGGAGTGAAGTGTAAGAATATATATATTAGAAATCTATTGGATACTGGAGTTATTTTGTAATCCTGTCAGAAGCGTGTTGTAATTGTAAATATTTTTTGCAGACAATATAAGACTTTAATGTTTTATTAGCGCATGATTTACCTTGGAATAAAAGCTTGATTCATGTTTTGTAATGCATTTATTTAAAAATGAAAGAGTGGAATCATGGGACAAATTATAATTAATATGTTAGATTTTACACTAGTTGCAACTTTTCATTGCTCAATACTGTGCAATGTTCAAGTAAGTTTCTAATTATTAAATATCAGCAGAAAAACATTTGCTGCATAATTGTATAATAACCAATGAAATAGCACACACAGTAACCTGACAATGTGTAGCTCTTACATAACGAGCTCATCATCCATAATGTAGACAGATGACAAATCCACTTCTCACACCTCTGCTGTACACCACCCGTACTACTGAATTGCATTAGTACATTCTAAGGCTGTGCTTTGCAATATGGTTGTATTTGTGCGAAGCTCAAGTCTGTCCATTCAAATCAACCAAGAAAGGAGAAAAATAAATCAAGGACTTCATTCTGCCCTTGCCCTGCAGCCGTTTGTCCTGCTAGATTAATTCTCTGAGACCTAGGATACATAGTTCTTATTAAAAAGTAAGTTGCTGTGGAGGTCTTAATTCACAAAGATAAACAGAGATCTCAGTGTGCTGTATGACCTTGTTGGAATGGTAAAATTCAAAAGATTGACTTAGCTGCTGTGCCCCGACTTGAAAAGGGAGAACAGTACACTGAGCAGTTAGAGCTCTTAATGTATTGAGGCACAGATTGCAGGCATGTTGCTACCCTCTTTGTGAAATTGACTTTTAATTCATAATGAGCAATTGCATATTAAAGGACTAATAGCCTCTAATGGAAGTTAATTTTGTTCCCACAGGGACACAATATTAAGCAGCATCAAATGGGATGTTAGAACATGACTGAGAGGATAATATCAACAATTCTTGAAAGTTGTAATTGTTTGATATAATCTGCCACTGTGGTTGAGAGATGCTTCTGATTTAAAGGATTATGGGTAGCTGTGACTTTACTTTGAGACACCCACAGAAGACCGCTTAACACAATTCAATGCAGTATCTGAGAGGCTGTATGAGGTCAAAATTAGACTTCTAGGGAACAGGCTAATTGAATGCACTGAAATTACAATAGTAGTGTAATTGCTTGATTAAAGTAAAGTAGATCCAGAATGAATAAAATATAGCCAGAGGGAAGTAGAGGAAAATGGCTCTCAGTTAAAGGAAGATATTCTTCAGTAGTCTGTGCTGTGTCTCATTCTGCCTGTACATCACAATAAACACACACATTGCTGCAGCTTCCTGCCTTTGTACATCAATAGTGTTTTTGTCTAATTTGACTTGTCTCAGTGTTTGTGTTTCTCTCAATGAGGAAAATAACTTAAATATGACAGGCTCATACAATATTAACAAAGTTTGGTTTGATGCTTTATAGTTAAGTGCCAGAATCACCTAATGTGCTGGTGTTCTGAGGGGAAATATTAGTTGGTCAAATATGAGTTGAAGTTTAAGTTGAAAGAAGAAGGAACAAGATTTGTACTGCAATGTAAATCATGAATACAATAAGTTACTGGTTACTTGTACATTACACTACATTCATAATAGTCTAGAAAATACATTTTGTGTTACATTAAAACAAATCACTCCCTTACATATAAAGAGGAAAATCAAAAATGTTTCTCCCATGAATCTTTCGCAGTCATTTATCCTTTAAATTTGAAGGACTTAAATTAGCCTAGCTTAGCTCATGCACTAGTCATTAATATATAGCGTTAGCTGAATGGACTCATCATTCATGTTAAAGGTTGATATTATTTCTCGACTGGCTAATAAGTTAGCTTGACATTTATTCCATACATTAATCAGCTGCAGTGGATGTTCCATTCAGTTTAACCTTGGCTGTGAGGAGAACAGAGGAAACTCTTGTGTGTAGTTCACTTGCGTCCATAAGGAAGTGATGGACCAAAGGCTGCTCACTGCTGCAGGCTGCAGTTGGATGAATATTTCTGGGATTTATTGTAGCCTAGATGCATACATTGCAAACATAACCTAACTATAACATAAAGAAATTATCTCTCCTCTTTAATGCTGGCTGTAATGGGAACATGAATTTTGCAACACAGTAAAATGGAAAACCATTTCTGTTGACTGTCAGCTTTTCTATCAGTATACGTACACAGGATAGTGATTATGTTTACTAAATGTCAATAATCTCATGGCATAACGAAGAGAGAATATGTTGGATATGTCCACCATTACAAATAGTTAAATAGTTAAATTCCATCCTGATGTCCTGCCAATAAACAAACAGGAAGGTGTGAAAACAACATCCTGTACATTTGAAGGACTTAAATTAGCATAAAGCCCAGTTTTAAGTCATTTCATCCAAGTTTAGTAGCTGATATCTAAATGATTGTGAGACTTATTGTGAACTATGCTTGTATATAAACCTGTATTCTACTCTGCCAAGCTCTAAAAGTAAAAAATACATTGATTTCATCGTCTTGCTCTTGGGTTTATTTTAAACTGATAAGCCCAAAGCAAATTTCCAATCTGAATTCACACAGAAGACCTTTATAATTATTCTGCCTACTGGAGCTATATGGAATTAAAGAGGGAAAGACACATATCATCATTTAACCTTTCATCTAGATATTTTGCTTGATTGACTGCAACCTAAGTCTGAGTCAACCGCCAATGTTGTTATTACTGTTATACTGCACTACTGTATGTTCACCTTCCTCCTGCTCTCTCTAATAAAAAAAAATGCATGACTCAGATTCCCTAATTCAGAGAATGCTATACTCTCATTTGAATTTCAATGTGTAAACTCTAAGAATGACATCATTACAAAAAGCTAACACTGCTCTGGCGATTTAAACATCATCTGACAAGAATATTAGAAAAGTATGAAGTGTATGAATATTTCAAAATTTCTCTCATAGAGCTTAAGAGCATTTTTTATGAAAAATGTTTAAGCTGAATAGGTGCCTTTTCTCTATTAAATACTATTAATATGCAGACAAGAAATTACACTCTACAAAAGATCTGAAGGTGCAAATGCTACAGAGGAGAGGTAAAAACGGCTCCCTACACGTGTATGATTGCACACAATTTGGATTTTTGGGTAAAAACCTTCAAACTACCATAAAAAAATCATGTTTTTCCTGTCTGCCTGGACACACACAGGAAGCCCCATGTCCTGGTTTGACAAAGTATCACATGAGCAAAGGCACATGAGGCCGAACCCACCACTTGATTAAGCATTTGGCTCCATGTCACCTTAAGAAAAAAACTGTTATTTCCTCTTTCACGTTGTGAGACTCGGAGCAAGATGAAGTGGCTCTGATGTTGATCATATCAGCCGTACAAGCACCAGCGTGTACTAAATCAGGCATAAAATTAATTTCCAGACTGCTTTTCAACAGGGACCTGTGTTATAAAGCCAATACCCATTGTAGTCAGGATCTGTTATCTGCAGTGGGGATCTGTCACTTGATTTATCTTTCAAAATGAGCAGGTGTTGTTGCACATCTCTATTAGAGAAGTGCTCCTTTTGATGCACTTGCTTGTTTTTCCTGAACATGCATGGAGATACATAGTAAAGGCCACATATTTAATAAGTAATGCGAGTATTTAGACATTTAGTCATCTAGTAACTACATTGACAATGAGGTGAGAAAAAAGGTCTAAACTGGTTTAGTTCGTATCCCGGCTCTCTTCCTCCTCTTCCACACACCGATCACACCACTTGCGGTGACTTTTGGTCTGGCTTTTCTACTTTAATTGTGTTTAGGAGCAGATCTACAGTATTAACAGCTCCTCTTATAGTCTACAGATTGTCTATGCAATTACTCACAGCTTGCTGCCTTTATACAGACATATGGTCTGAATGTATTCAGCATAAACAATATTTACTCAAGTGAGTTAATGTCAACAAAGAACAGATGGTGGAATTAAAAATGCTAGTTTACTGCACATAATGTAACATCCACTCATGGGCTACCACACCATATGTGTGTGGAAATGCCATATCATAAGCTGCAGTTGTCATTACCTCATGTTTATTCTTACAGCCCACAGTTCTTTAATTGAGCACAAAGGGTTTTGTCTGACCCTTCAAACTGCATCTCTGCAAACGGCATCACCTTTGTAATTATAATGCATTCAGACAGTTAGAGAATATCATTTGTTATGTAACTGTCAATTGTGACCTCAGTGATAGAACAGGGGAAATTCTCTTGAGGCCTGTTGGTAACAATAGAATCAGCTATGGCAAATTTGATTACACTTGATTCCTGTCTAATCCCACCGTGATTATGGGAAAGCACGCCAATTGTAAATACTACCTCCAACTCACCTCATCACCGCCTGCTCCCCAATGATTATGTGAAGCTGAAAAAGGTGGGAAGAGGTTTTTTTTTCATATACAAGTTTGACAAAACTGTCAAGTAGGAAACAAGAGCTTCTGTAATGTAATGTCTTCAAGGACCCAGATAATTATGGATTTGACATTAGAGTCCTTATATCAGAGTGATGTCCAATTTCCATCAGTGCCAACAATGCAAGTGGACTTGGAGAGTTTGATTTTTTCTCAAGTGCCTAAAAAATCAACCAGGCTAAAAATAACTGCCTGGAAATCAGTGGTATTTGTTCTTTCAGCTCTATCACAAGCAAATCAATGAAATAATGATTAACTATAAACACAATGTGATAATTTATGCTTAAATTCAGTCATTATTTCTGAGCACACTGTCTGAAATGTATTATATTTATCAGGATCGTTCCTTTTCTAGACACAGCATGAACAAGTCAAACTGTAGTTTTAAAGCTGTGCTGATTTCAATAGCCACCAGTGTAGCATGACCAAGGACAACTGCTTACTTTAGGACACAGTAGCTGCACCACTATACATGTGAAATATAGCCAGATACACACAACACTACAAAGCCAAAAGGTTGCCTTGAGCATGACCTGTAGACTGAGTGGGTAACCATTAAGCCCAGTTCAGACCACAGATTTGTGAATTGAAACCTGTAATGTGCCAGTTTACACCAATGCGACTATACAAAATGGTGTATCGTTTTCATATCAACGACTCTCTGTTCTTCGATTGTAGTCACCATATTATCAGGCTTTTTTTGTAGTTGGATATAATTTGTAGCATGTTAAAATCTGAATGGAGGACTGTGATAGTGAGTTACTCATTACAGTTTTTATATTTTACAGCATTTAAAATATACTACAAGCTGATCGGGTCTTGAAACAGTAGACAATCTATAGAGTGAAAATAGTCTCAATAATATTTGCAAACGTGTATTACGTGATCTGCTAATGAAAAATAAGATTTATAAACGTCAACAATGTGAGTAATTTCAGGTACTCTTAAATGTGTGTTCCAATCCATATACAAATACCAAACAATTTGAAAGCCAAAAAAGCTGTTACAAATGCACACATCACAACTTGAATAAATATGCATATTTTACTTACAGATAATTTATTTAAATACAGAGATCTGATCCTTTTTACTTTTAAATTGCTTTCTGAGCTTTCTGAGCAGGACTCAGATGCAGGCTCTTGAAATTGAAAACTCTTTTTAATAAAAGGCAAACTCAAAATCTCACACATCATGGTGGGCAAAAATCTCCAACAGAAAACACACTTCCGTGATACAAAAAAGATTGAATCTCTGTCCTCACAGTAAACAAAGTAACACACTCAAAATCGCACTTAGAAAAGGGGACAAACAAAAGAGATCTTAATACTTTTTCTTTTACTCATTTTTCTTGGTACAAAGATTTGCTGGTGTGTACAGGGATGAAAGGACAGAGGGAGACGCAAACAATATATACACAAGGTAATCAGTGCAGGTGAAGAAAATCAAAATAAAACAGGAAATGACCAGACAGACACAAGACAACACTTTATTTGAAATTATTTCAAGACCTGACAACACAACTCCCCTTCGCGTGAACACACATTCACTTATTCTCAGTGCCACTTATTTTCATTTAGTTCAATCTGCATCTTACATCTGCGCTCTTCCTTCAGACTAAATTAGTATTTATTAAATTCAGTTTTATTTATATAGCGCTATATCTTAAAGTTATCACAGGGCACTTTTTCGTATAGAGCAGGTCAAGACCAACTCTTATAAGAGCCAGCACAATAAAATGTGTCACTTTCCAAATACACTTTGCTGTGTTCATCTAGATCCTTCTTTTACATTCCTCTAA
>JAVQJL010096726.1:0-31501 GCA_036024295.1 Nannoperca obscura
GTATATTTATATATATATATATATATATATATATATATATATATATATATAGTTTAAAGGTTGAATCTGTTTTAATAAAACCTTATGTTGCAAAAATGGACCCAACTACATTATTAAGAAAAACTAATTTTGTTATATTCAATAAACCTAAATGCAAGAATTTATTTTCATTTGAATCATTTAATACACACATTAAATTTAAAGCAGTAAAATGATCGGACTGATTTGTCATGACTAGTGTGTTTTCCTGCTTGATCAGCTGAGAAATTTTAAATCACTTTAAAAGCTCTGTTGTCAAATAAAAGTTAAACTGCATTAAATTGAAGTTTAAATACTGTATTGACCAAGCATAATAATGCTTTGACCCCCCCACTTAGGAATGTCCTACATCTTGTTTGTCAAATTCAAAACAGCAAAATAATTGAAAGAGAAGATCTTAAGTGTACCTCTTCCCACCAAAGGGTTAAGGCTTAATATATAGCAGCTAACCTGGATGCATCATCTCTTGTAAAATTTCATATCATCCTGGGAGGAGAGTCCAGCAGCAAACCACAACCCACTACAAAGAATAAAAACAGATCATTATCATTGTGAATCTTTGGTAATAATTTAACATTTGCTCAGATGGGGCAGAGGACCCCTAAAGAACAGAGGACACCCCAAAACTTTTAAAAGTGCTGGGCGTAAATGTAGGAACTTTTGGGGAATTTAAAAAATAAAGATGAAATGCAAACTGCTTGTGGATCACGAGTTAAAAGCAATTAATGTCCAGGCAATTACTGTTAAAATATCAATAGTTCACCCAGAGAGGCATAAGCAACATAAAACAAATCAGGATTAATATTGTTGTTGACTTAATAGCAGTGGATCTCTTCTCAGCATTTCCATAGTGAATATACCTTTTAAATTATAGTGGATTTTAAGACCTGAAATTATAATTAATACTTAGCCCAACTGGAATTACTGTACATAATTATGCAAATTGACAAAGAACTGAGAAAGTTAGGTTTGAGCCCAATTTACAAACAATACCTGACATCAGAATAACATACCTATAGGGGAATTTGACATTTTAAAAATAACTAATTCTACTAGGAAAATGTAAGCTACATTTGATCACTAAGCCATTTTGCAAGCGCACTTGTAGCTCTTTACTCTCTCCTAAACGTTTGATTATTCTTCATTTTCAGTACTGACATATGAACAGTTCCTTTCCAGGCTCTACTCATCATGGCATCAACGGGCCTATTTAGGTGTAAATATAACGACAGCTAGCTTGCTATTAGTAGCCATATCAATCATAAGTGATAGCTTAAGACCTCTGTAACAAGACTATGTGTCATCTTCTCACGCCCAACTGATTAGATTCATTCCTAAGCTGAATCAAATGTAACCCATCCAAAACAATTAAAAGCCTAACGTTCGTGTATAAAGACGGTGCCCGAGGATCTCTGTACTTACAGATGATGGGGTAGATCTCGTCATGGTTGGAATTTAGAAAGCATATTCAGTGTTAATTTGCGTCCTCTCTTGCTACATATCGTCCGTGTATGCCTTCAAATTCTCGTATAAATGGCAAACGTATTCAGGCTCACGTTACCGTTAGCAGTCTAACTAGCTAACGTTGTCGTCGTTAACGTTACCCTGAAAACTGCGGGACAAGCAAGCATATCTCTCACCAATCCAACGTTAACGTTAGCTAGTGACGCTGTGTTCAGCCAGCGGGTTGTGTGGCCCATTCAGCTGGTTCGTCAACAAGTCAACGTTAACCATTAGCCAGGTTAGCCGAATTAGCTACCAGGGTTAGCCTATCTAGCTAGGTGAGCTTCCGTTCTGTATAACTGTAAAACCCAAACTACAGATATAATATAAATACAGTTAGAGATTGCACTGACCGTAAATCAGACGGAGCCGTTAGCTAACACGGCAACATTTGCTTAAATCGTACAATGACAGTGTCTAATATCGCAGGGTTAACGTTAGCTATAACGTTAACACCGTGCCAGCATGACTTTCCGTCCATGCCACACAATCCGTTGCACCCTCTAGCTCACAACAACCTGGAAAAGTGTTCCAATCTAACGTTAAAATTAGTCAGTTGACCTAATGACTGGAAGCAAATGTTAACGCTGGCTTCAGCGGACTCGGCACCGCCACAGAATGTTAGCTAGCCGCCATACCATAAGCTACCATTCTCAACTTCACTGTCGCGTCCATAATTGTTAACCATTCACGTTACATTTAATATACATTTGCAAAAGCTTTAACGTGAAATGTTAAGCTAACGGGAACCAATGTCAAAGATAACATTTTATATTTGCTCACCTCTGATGGCACGATCTTCATTTAAAGTCCAATAACCTGTATGATGAGGAAACTTATCCAGCTTGAGATTCTCCCCTCCCTGCACGGTTAGCGAGTAATGTTAACGTTAAATTCAAACCCCGTCCTGTGATCGGCAAACACTTAAATTAATTCGCCAGCCACATTTAATACGCTTTTCATATTCCAAGCTTTAAAGAAAAACATTGGCAAACGGATCAACTTTGTCCAACGTTACTATCAGCTGATGACTAGCAACATGCTAACGTTAACTAGCACGCATAACTTACTAGCTAACCTTAGCGAACTGGCTAGCTAGTTGACAAAATGAACGCAGCTAACATTAGCTACCTGCCCTGGCTAGCCGTAGCTTCTTTGGCTAGCCTCAAGCTAACAATTCTAGCTACCGCTAAATAAACGTTATGCCAAATTCTGATTTGACGTTGTCTTTGCAAATTTAGCGTCGGCCACTTCGATAAATACGACAATACAGTTCAATCCAGAGTATTTTAAACATGAAACAGAAACCGTGTCCTCTGATAATTTTGGTAAGGAATTTTGTGTCAATTTTCACAAAATGGCGCGCGGTCCAAACCTGCGCAGTGAACCGGCCCGGTGGAACAGAGACACGGACAACTGAGTTAGTGCGGCGCCGCCTAATTATTTCAACTATGTTAAAACGTCGGCCTCTTGATCTTCTTAATCCGATCCACTAGACGCATTTCGATATCCAAAAACGTCAAATATATATCCACTGACAGCATTATTCCGGCGGGAAGGGAGAACATTTGAAAAGACTGAGCTGGGAAAAAAACCCTCCTGACAAAATGGCGATGCTCTAGCTTGTTGCCATGGCAACTGTCAATCAAAAAATAAAGTACCCGGATGCACCAATGACGAATAAAATCTAACTGGCCAGAGTTACAGGACACATATAACTCAGTGGTCCCATGTCTGTCTTTTTAACCGTGTGCTTAATGTTACCATTCGGCAGAGATGTCGCCTATACATGTTTAACTTTACAATTTAAAACTACCATTGCCTTTTTGTGATACCTTACTTCTCTCACTGTAAGTTGGTCTGTGTGTTTTTCTATTCTTTCATAGTGTTGAGTGATTTGAAGAATACCTCACAAAAACTAATTTCCAGCTAGAGCCAGATAGGCAGGATTTTTAAAATAATGACGTCATAAGCCCCCCCACAGGGTGGTAGGGGGCACCCTCAAATAATTTTGACCAGAAAGCAAAAATAAGGTTTCTATTTCTCATATGAATATGAATAGCCTAATAATATTAATATTTCAATTACTCATAAAAGTTCAATATTCTATATAAGAATTTTCTACAGCTTTTCTACTTTTATTATGAAATCCCCCCCTTGTGTTTCCACAGACAGTTGAGCTGCAGTGGAAGAATAGTAACAAAAACAAGGAATATTTTACAGAAAACACTGTTACTTTGGAAGAAATCCACTATAGTGAAGCCATATATAAGCCTCAGATAAACTTTGGAATCTTTTTCTTGCACAGAGAGGAGACCTGGTGGTTTTAACACTGACTTGAAAAATTGTGAACCTATCCTTTAATGTAGCCTAGACACGTCTCAAATTTAAAGGTGTGTTAAAAGTATGAACTCTTAATCGAAGTTTGTCACCTGTCCTAATCTCACCGTATTTCTCCTGAAAAAAAAAGGAATTACAGTTTTGTCCAAAAGCCCTGCTAGGCTAAACCTTTCAGGCTTCAAGATGAAGGTTTAGATCATTGCTAAAAACAAGAACAACTGTTGGCCCACTCTAAGTCTAATTTATGTTATATTATTTCCATCTCTGTCTGTTATTGCAGTTAACCGCCATATACAGCAATGGACATTATTTACCTCAATCCTCCAGTCACACGAGGTTGTAGAGTAAAAATGGCCTGATATCTGGGATCTGAGGGACATTAATAGCTTATGACATCTGCTGAGATTTAAAAAAAATTTAATCATCAAAAACCTTGGGTGTTCGACCATTCAAACCATTGAGTGGCTGGACATTTACAAAAACCAAAAACTGTAACTACAGATTTGCTAAAAAAAACACTTGAGTGGAACAGTGATGTCATCGCTGCAACAGGTTTGGACTGCATTTTGGAACAATCTCAATAAAAAACTCAATCACCCCCAAACCATTTACTACATGTTGATGGCCAATTCAGTGTCCAAAGAACAGGGGGCAACATTTCTCTCCACACAGCAGTTACATTGGACACTGACAGACAGAGAAGCAAGCGGACGTAGCTGCTTTACATTCTTTAATAAAATGCTCAAATTGTATTTATTTAGAGAAATTAAGTTGCAGAAGATCTATTGTACTAGACAGGTTTTGAATTATTGTGTTGTTTTGTCTCGTTGATATTGTTGAGTCTTATGTTGCGTGTGGATGTTATGTGAGGTCTCTCTGGAGGTATTGTAAATACGTTAAGTGGCCCCCAAGAAGAGAAGCTACTTTTACTGTTGGTAATGGGGATTTCATCAAACATTCGAGATTTTCACCAACTCCACCGCTGGTGGGTTTTCCAGAGGCGCTGTTATATTGTGTATTAATAATCGGAATCTGTAAAGTAACTAGTAATTTAAGTTATCAAATAAATGTAGTGGAGTTAAAAGTACAACATTTCCCTCTGAAATGTAGTAGGTTGGACCGAAAATGGAAATACCACTGAGTAAAACTTATGCCAGGGCATTAGACAGAGAATAAGATGGAAAATATCACTTCCAAAAGTACCTAAACCAAAAGCTTATCAAATTACAAGTGAAGCACATGCGTTATACAACTTATATCTACTGTTTGTGCATTAATGGCGTTACTGTTTGCCGTACTAGTGTTCACTTCCTAACCCAATAGTCAAGTGTCTTTGAGTGAGTGCTATCAGTGTGTGATTGACCACAAATGGTTACTTGTAGCCCACAATAGCACTCTGCAGCACATGCAACACGCTGCCACAACACACGAACCCCAGCAGTCACCACAGAGACCCTAATGTGCATAAAGCAATGGAAAACAAAGTTTGACAAGATGAACACATGAAAACTGTCGAACCACACCCAATGTTCAAAGCCCACAGAAACAGAAACAGAAACAGAGAGGGCACACAGGTGACAGGGGGTTAAGACATGTGATGAATAGGATATCAGAGAATAGAAGAAAGATTTCACCAGTAAAGGGGACTGGTCATTATTTCAGTGCACACATTTAGTGTGCATAACACAGCGTTTAAGGTAAACCAGGTGTAGGCTAAACAGTTAGTAGTTGTTTTAAAAATATATATGTTTCCTGATAAACCAAAGGATCAAGTATTCCTTTATGGGTTGAGAAAATTCTCCTACTTCTTAAGATTAATAAACTATAGCTGTAATATGCACTCTCACAAAGGCAGAAAACGGGGTTGACTTTACAGAGATACTATGAATGTATGGTGATCTTGTAGAATGTGATGGATTGCTATAGATTAAACTACCCATCAGTATATGAAGGTTTTGAATTGAAGAGGAGCATTTCCACAGTGTGGTATTAGTATTTTTACTAAAGTAAAGGATCTGAATACTTCCTCCAACTCTGGCCAAAACAACCAAAACAACAAAAGCACATAGAAGATCATTTTCAAGAAAACAATAGTTAAAACCCTAAAGTGATCTGGACATGGAGAGAAGGGGTTAATTATCACCACTACAGTTTCTCTGTACATGTTAAAAAGGAAAAAAAATGATTTCATCAAAGTTACTGAGTCAATTGATCAAGGTAATAGGTACAGTACTTGTCTGGCTGGTGGAGCCTGTTGGGCTTCACTGAATTAGTCTAAATGGTGTTTCCTCACACACACAACATTATGCTGAAGTTAAACCACCTCAATCACCTTAGAGGTTTAATTTAAGCGTTCATTTAATCCTTATTCCTAAAAGAAATTGGTTTAGTTAATTCACGACTGTAAACTTTAAATCTAAGACTCCTAACCTCGTCTGATAAGGATGCTTTTTGTTCATTTGTAATTAAAGAACATTTACCGCAGGTTTTTAGACTACACTGTGTTACATGTGTTAATGTCCCAGTTGGTTCTCATCCCTGAACCTGTTCAAAATGGCAACCCTGTATGCCTTCAGTGCTCATCAGTGGGTAGATGATCGAACTAGTTTAGATTTACGAGTATTTGGGTACATCTTTTTCAGTCTAAATCCAGTCTCAAAGTTAAAACAAATGTCCATTTGGTATCTTATTTGCTCAGACCTGAGCTATGTGAGTACAGTCTCTGTTCCCAGAAATAAAAGACAAATCTACAGTAACAGATTTTCCTTTAAACCAATACTGCCTGTTACAGTATATTCTTTGACCACATGATGGCAGCAAAAGCTCATTTTGGTTGGTTCTCTGCAGCCCATCTGCTGATGACGTCCATGGTGCCTACATGTCTTAGTGTACACTTTATTTGGAGAGCAGAAGCTGGTTAAAGGTAATGACTAAACATATTCAGTGGCTCTTACTGGACTGAACCCACTGGCAACATTGACCTGTAAACGACCTTGCATTTCATGTGATTAGCAAACAAATGATGTTGTCCACTATGATATAATGTTAAAGCCACCGCAGAGACACCAGTACTGATAGTGTGGAGTGGTGGAAGAAGTATTCAGATAATTTACATATGTAAAAGTAGCAATAACACAGTGTAAAAACACTGCAAGCACATTCTTAGCTAAGTATCAAAAATACAATCATTCATTATGCAGAATAAGCCCCTTAGATAGTTATACAGATATATATATATATATATATATATATATATATATATATACACGGATTAACATATAAGTAGCATCTTAATGTTGCACCTGTTTGACATGGAGCTAATTTTATAATTTTAATTACTTTATATCCTTGGTCAGTTTACTTCTATATGTTGATCATATATTACTATATATAACTACAGCTGTGAAATTACTGTAGTGCAGTGAAAAGTACAACATTTCTCTGTGAAATGTAGTGGAGTGGAGGGATATAATAGCAGGAAATGGAAAGTAAAGTATCAAAAAATTGTACTGAAATACAATACTTGGGCGAATATAGTTATTTTCCTCTGATGGTTAATAGTGAATGGGTTTTAATCTGATATGAGCACAAGCAGCTTTTGAATATCTCATACCATCCGTTTGTTTTTCAGGTGTTTGTGATCCCACTGGCAACAAGTATTAGGTAACAGCTTCCTGACACAACACCTCCCTATGAAATGTGAGGTCTAGTTTCTGAAACTGTCAGTCTTGCAGGTTTCCTGTTAAGGAACCAATTTCTATTAGATGGCATCCCGATATGGATGGCTAAAAAAATATACATATCACACATTATACTTATACAGTATTTTATATAAGACACTATTTCCCCTCATTTTCTCTTCACAAAAAAGTATCTACAATATTCTTACTGTACAACTACAGTCATCATGCACCATCACCCCAGAAGTTCTCTGCATGTATACACGTGAAAACATTTCTGAACCGTGTTGCGTTTTATTTCAAAAGAAAAATGTGACAACATAATTAATATTCAGTGGACATAACTTTTCCAAATGTACACTTTATTTTAAACAAAAGTACAAAAACAAACATCAGGTTATTTACAATACTTGCATGGCAATGTTAACTTTCTTTGGTCATTCTTCCAATTAGATGGTTTTAAACAAGGTAGGCAACAAACAGCAGCTTGGAGGTCTGAGATTATCACATGCTGAATCTATTTTCAACCAGATGCTGAGCAACCTACTAATGACTCGGAAACTAATTACATTTTTTGTAAAGTCTGCAAGCAATTTATCAACACTTTGAATCCAAGTTAGGAATTACGTGATTATTATTGAATTTGCCTACCAGGACATTTTATCTTGTACAATATAAATAGCAAAAAGAAAAAGAAAACCACACACTTCACAATTACATCCTGGTCTTAATACATTTTCCAATTCAGTAAATGCTCTTGAAGGACCAAAATTGTGACATGTACAGCTGCGTGTATTCCATCGTATTCTACACAAATCTGACATGAAAACATGAACCCTAATGCACATCACAAACTGAAGCAATCACAGGTAGATTTTCAAAAGAAGGTAAACATATCATAACGGCTACTCTGACACAAACAGCATGTCCTCTCTGTGTGCTCCATTTCAAAATAATGCCATAGCTACACAATAAACAATCAGACCTCAACACTGATGGAGCAAAACTTGAGAATTCACTTCCAGCCTTGACAAGGACTTTTTCCTGGGGAAAGCATGAAAACAAACAATGGCTTTATGTAAAACAACGTGCGCAGCCAAACTGAAGACGGTACATTGAGTTATGCTATACATTCTCTCAATAATCTACCTGCTTGTGTTATACAGTGGTTATGTTGAATGTACAGTACATTTGACAGGCAAAATGAACTGAGTCTTTTTCATCTCCTGGTTACTTTGCAAAGAGGAAACACGCAATCGAAGAACAAAAAAAAAAAGAAAATATCATGGAACACCAAAGAACTCTGTGGCACATCACTTACTTCCTGCAATGCAACATGTAAATCATATCACCATCTGTAACTAATGCCGAGTATAACAATATACCCGTAGCCCTTTCAGGAAGTTCATCTCAATATTAACAACAAAACAATATAAACAAATAAACAGATTTAGCACAATGACGTTGAAGGCAGAGGTTGTTTTGACTGTGATGACGTCAAACTTAGAAGCGATGGGGGTGACGTCCCTTGGTTTCTGCTGTCTCCGAGGGCCACAGACTCAAACACAGACTAATGAATGCCTACACATCCTTACAGCAAAGGCAACTGGTCTAGTGGTAATTTTACTTGCATCAACTAACAAAACCAAAAAGATCTGCATTTTCTCAGTTTCCCAAATTTCATTCTAACAAACATGAATCCTAATAGTAGACACACAAGTTTACACATGTATCAGTAGTGCAGAATTATGTATATCACATACAGTATCCATTCTTTTTATTTTTTTTTAGGAATGGCGGGGTGAGGGTTTGAGAGGTTCGAGGGCTGTTTGGATATGCGTTTTAGTCAAATTCTCCCTGAAACCAAATCCAAACCATCTTCATCCCAATGTACACTGGATTTTTTCCCCCCAAAGACAGAGGTGAAGAGAAATGTGCAAAAGTTCCATGTTCTCACTGGAAAGGACAGATTGAAGGAAAACAATGTTATTCAAAAGAGGATGACCTTGTTAATCTTTACTTGGGCATGTGATGGAAATATTTTGTTTTTTACCTTTCACATTCCCAAAGGATGGTTGTTTACACCTCAGCTTTTTGGCTGTTCTCCTCCACTTTCTCCTCCAGTTTTTTCTCCTCCTCAGAAGACCCGTTCTCCTTTTCACCAGTCTTCCAGCTTCCTTGCCTGTTTAGAATAAACCATTGTTACCTAACATGCTGACAAATCCTTTCCTGTGCATGGTATGATTGTGTGTTGACAACACATGGGCACACACGTGCAGAATAATAGCTGCATATGTAAGGGCCACGTTGCACGGCCCCTGAGGCAAAAGTGAATTTGTGAATTCAATTTTGATAGGTAGAAAGGTTCATGTTAAAATCTTACTTTGATTTCTTCATGTAGACCCAGTATACCAGGCCTATAACTATAGCGGCGACGAGGAGACCGACTACGACTCCAACCACCACCTTGGTTTGGTCACTATCATCCAATTTGTCTGTAACAAAGGAGAAAACAGAAGCATTAGAGACCTAGGAGACACATTTCAGTGTGAAACTCCAGCCTGAACGCATATGAACATAGGGAGGAAAAAAGTGAGTATGTGCAATAAATGCATTGATGAGTAGGCACATCCACACTGCACATGGTTATGACTCATTGAGTTAAATGTTAATGGCAGATTTTCTTAGTTTATGACTCATTTCATCAGCCAGTGGGATTACGGACAATGTTGACATTTTGTCAGGATGCTGGTAGCTCCATTCCTCTTATTCCTTCATATCTGTATTTTATTAATGGAAACACACTGTCCAAAGATTGATTTTCTAGTTGTCCAAGGTGATGATAAAGGTAAATATTTGATTAAGAGCCTTCTTTCAGTGAGCAACATTTGATTCCCCCATAGTCTTTACTCACCCCCCCCCCCCCACACACCGTTTCTTACAAGCAAGAAGACTGCTACAACTTACCTTGTTTATCCACTCTCACCTCCTCAAATACTGAAATCAGATATAAAATAAAATTAACGTCCAACCAAAAGGAAAAAAAGAAAAGAAAACAAGCTTGATGTCCAGGAAAAATACTACTAATCTACTTCTATTCTACTTATGCATGCAAGAGGAAACAGATTGTATCCAGCATCCCAACATACATACACTGAGTGAAGGGGAAAAGAGAGGTGACATGTTGTCTCAAACACACAGGAATGAGTAAGCAAGAGAGAGCAAAGAATGATGTTAACACCGCACAGCTTTTGGACAACGGTGTGCACAGAGTGCTAAGTGCATGCATCAATTACATTTCGACAGTGATGGTCCTTTTGTGTGATAGTAAAAAGTTAGGCCTTCGCTCAATGATCATCAACCACCAATATAACATAACAGGAATCTCGAAAGCAGAATTTATATTCCCTTCTAACTCATAAATCATGTATTTATTCATGTTTTTCTTCTCATGCTTGTCTTTCAATGCATAAATGATTTCCCTAGTATGGACTAAAATGTTGGATTAAAGTACACTGATTGATTGATTGCAAAGCATATATCAGAACGGTTTATATCAGCCCAAAATTATCTGATTTTTGTATTCACAGACAATAAAAATCCCAAATTAACCAAATTAAGTACATACCTTCTAAATCATTGTAGTTTTATTTAAGCATCTCAACATTATGTATGTAAGTCGACATGCAGACAGAAAGGGTTAGTGAGCAGAGTAGGAACACTTCCACAAAGGCAGATTACGGAGTTAGGCTTCAGGAAAAAATAGGAAGCGGAGAGAGACGGGAGCACTACACTGCCACCTTGTACTTACAGGACGACACATTTATAGCTCTTGTGTCCACGCCAAACTCATTGGACACCGTACAATTGACAGTCAGATTTGCTGTAGGCACAACTGTGATCTTGTGTGTTATCTTTCCGTTGACGAAGGGACTCTCCTCGAGCTGAAAAAAAAAAAAGAAAACACACATTAATGTTAGTATTTACGTATGTGACTTTATTCTGTTGGATCTTTAAACCTGCCACTGCATATAAGTCTGCATTTTGTGCCACTAGGGGGCGACGTTGTATTGATGTGTGACTCAGCCTTACCATGACAAAGACACAGCGTGTGCCTCTGGGATGTAGACACTTGAGTCTCAGAGGAAAACCTCAGACACAAAGACAAACTGCCAACACCCTTTTCACATCCTCATATACAAGAGGATGTGGCGATTTTGTAAATATCCATTACTGAGCCTGTATTCAAGCCTTACATTATTCTGTCTGAATAGGCTTTAAAGGATGTGATGAGAGGAGAAAAAAATAAACTTTGACTGAAATGTAGAAATGTGTGTTATCTTCCAAATGCATTGTCCTTCGGTGAAAGAGTTCTGTGCACCTTTGGAGTTGATTAATTATTACACACAGGTTTGGGCTTTAAGGTTATTTTTGAGGTTAGACGGACTGAAAAGGCTGAAAGAAGTGTAACCACCCTGCACACACCCTCGGGTTCATACGTAATTCAGACTGCTACATTGAGTGGTTCTGCTATCAGCGTGCACACAGCTATACTGCAGAAACAAAGGAGAAAAAAGGTCCATAAAAAAAAAAAAATTGTCTTCAGGACAGTCTGGCGCAAAATACTATGTTTGACCCTCAGAGAAAATGAAGAAATCGACTCAACTGCCTAGAAATGTTTGGACTAAATAAGTTCAGAAGTGTGAAAGCTGGGGAAAATACTAACAGTGCAATCTGCTATGAACATAACAGGGAGTATTCACTCAGCGCAGTACAGGGTGAGTGGCAAAAGCAAAGCATGAACTGTCTCAGGACCAAGACGCTGGCAAACATTGGATTGTTTTGTTTCCACACAGTCCAAGGGGAGGATGCTTCTGTTTAGTTACGCCTTCACATCTTTGCTGATGTTATTCATAGGTTTGTTTTGAAGAAAACTGTGCATTTATATTTAAACAACTCCACGAGCATCTCGGTGGTTTGTCTACACTGCTTAAAGTACTCTATGTATTTATAGCGTCCGGACGTTCAGCAAAAGAACAAGTGTATCTTCACACCTAAATAGCTCTAAGTATAATCACAAAGTGTAGCTCCAAACAAATCCCTCACACCTGCTGCATAATATAGAGACCATCTACAAAATGTCTTGGCTACTTTGTTGACAATATTTACATGCTGTTGCCTAAACAATGTGGCAGCAGTAGTTACTGAAGGAAAAACCTTTTGCCATCTTACATAAGAAGACCACTGTCAGATTTCTATGACAACCAGTATCGATTTATCAGCAAAAGAATGACAAAGGAGGACAAAAACACTTAAAGCAGTCTGAATGACGTGTCTCTTGAAAACATTAGGTGGTCAGGATGTGGCCCTGAAGAATAACCAGGATGCGTGGGCACCTGTTAATGCTGATATCTATCTTGTTTTTGTTTTTTTAAATCAATAAATTGTTACATTCAGCTGTGTCGGAAAATGTTAACAAGCGCATGGTGGAAACTTTTTCTTCAGCTGCCACCCGGCGTGTTGGGTTGCAACTGTCCTAAATGTCAATAAAATCTGTGGTTCAGTTATTGAAATTTAGCACAAGACCAGCAGCGTCAACCTTCACACGCTGGCACGTTTCCAGGTTTTGCAGTGGCTAAAAGGGCAGGCTCATATAACCAGGGCAACCTTCCACAGCAACTTTAAAGTTATAATCCTTCAGTGTATTTATTTTATGTAACTTCTTTATTAAAACGTGCGTTTGCTTGGCTGCACTGTAAACAGATACACCAGTTGCTCTCAGGGGTGTAACCAAATTCCCCAGGACTAAAATCTTTAGGATTATAACTTGTACAAAACAATGTCTCTTTGGAAAAAATGGGAAATTATGGTATGGATTATTTACATTCAGTCACCACAGTGTGTGTCATAATAGTTAATACACCCGTCATTCACTCCTAAAATGATGATGTGCAATCTCTCCAACCATCCAGCCAAATTTTAAATATCCCAACTGAAACATCTCGCCTTGTACCAAAACAGATGACTGTTAAATATTGGGTTCACACATTTGAGTTTTTATCTATCTTTATTAACAGATTGTTTCCCCAGTTAGTTCCTATGTGCCAGTAAGATGAGGAATTACATTTAGATTTATAATTACAGCACTACTGTATTTCTTACTGTTAATACAGTATGTTTCTTTAAGCCTAGAGGAATGTGAAGGATTTTCTGTGTGGGAGTCGAGTGTACATGAAAAAATAAAATGTTCTTGCAACTGCAATGAATAAATGTATGTGCAGTCATAAAATTAATATATTTATGACCTTCTGAAATTGTAACAATTATTGGAATTCTAAGAGTTTCATGTAATTATGATACGGGTTAATGCTGTTAGAGTGTGAGTGGGCATACCGAGGTGCCATTGATGCTCCAGGAAACAGCTGGCTTCGGAGAACCTTCTGCCTCACAAATCAAGACTTTATGTTGGTCATCTTCACTGCGCTGTTTGGACAGTTGTCTGATAACTGGAGCACCTGCAACAGGACGTAACTCTTCAGATACATCTGAATGAGAAAATGATTTTGTCATGGCTGCATTTCATCCATTTGTTTTCTCTCTGAGAGTTAGATGAGAAGATCGAAACCACTCTCATGTCTGTACGGTAAATATGGAGCCCCAGCCAGCAGCCGCTTAGCTTAGCTTAGCACGAAGATTGGAAACGGGGGAACAGCTAGCCTGGCTCTGTCCAAAGGTAACATAATCCACCTGTCAGCACCTCTATAGCTCACTAATAAACAGGTTATCTTTCATTTGTTTAATCCGTACAAAAAACACACAAAAAACAAGATACAACATGTTCATTTGTGAGCTTTAGGGGTGGTTTTCAGGCAGATTTAAGCTAAGCTAAAATGTAGCTTCACATTTACCACACAGACATGAGCAGTACAAGTCTTCAGCAACAAAGAAAAGCAAATAAGCATATTTCCCCAAATCTCTGAGTTTCTTTTGAGCGCTTACCTTCGACAACCAGGTCAAAAGCAGCTTTTCGGCTGAGGGGTCCCATCATCACCTCGCACTCATAGAGACCAGAGTCCGAGTAAGTCACCTTGGTAAACTTGGGCTCTTTGCTGAGTTTAACATTATCCTGAATTAAATGAAAAGAATGTCAGTCTATAACAAGCGCAAACTTGTCTTCATCGATTTCAGCTTTGTTGTATGAAAGATTGTTTTTACCTTTGTCCAGGAGACCTTTGATTCTCCAGAAGCATCAATCTGGAGAGTGAGATCCAAGGCTTCACCGGCATTCTTGATGATATTTCCAGAGGGGCTTAAATTGATGTTTAGGTCTAAAGCGAGAGGATGGCGAAAAAAGATGGTTCAGAGGCCTGACAAGGGCCAAAACATTCCTGTTGTTAACCATACAACCCTGCACTTGGCTCACGGCTCTGCAGAAACAGCTTATTAGAAGCAGCGCAGTTGACACTTTTCTCCACAAAGCACAGCAAGACAGGTAGGCTTGGCAAAGAAAGACATTAGGACTTTCTTTTCTCTAGCAAACTCTTTTCACTTTCATAGTAAGAAATAAAATTACAGGCCCACAATAATGCTGGCATGTGGCAAAATTGCAGTAATTGAAACATTTCAAGAAATACATGTTTTGATCGCTTACATTTCACTGTGATGTTCTGGGATGCTTCCATTGTTGGGTTGTCAACGAGAGAGCATTTGTATTCTCCGGTAGCGTCACGTGAGACATTGGTGATGGTGTGCGTATCTGCGTTTTCCACTTTCATCAGCTCTCCCTTCAAAGACATACAATCAAACAATGGCAGGTAATTAGTTTACGATGTAATTAGAAACGATAGTACATTTCTTTGACGAGTATGTGTACCTTGAGGTGGAAGTTAAAGCTGGTAGGAGCGGGGTTCCCGTCTGCCACACACTTCAGAGTCACATTGTCTCCTTCCACCAGAGGTTTCTGAGCAATGACCTGAAGGACGATGTTCTCTGTGGAGTCTGTGCACAAAAGAGGAGAGAGAAAGTCAGAGAAGGGTGGAGGGTGTATTAAGTGGAGTGTGTGCCCTCCCCCCAACAGCTGACTGCAGAGTCCGACTGTGTCAGTGCTCCACAGAGAGCTGTAACTTTGTGACTCAGTATTGGTTATGAGCAACTTCAAAATGCAGCTGAGGAGATGGTTGAATTGCAGTCATATTCCGAGGCACTCGACCAAACAATTCTTTTAAAGCTCAATGTTTCTGCTCCATCTGAGACAAACTCTGCACATTTCTTGTAAGAAAGTCTTCCAGCATCGATAAGTTCTACTTTAAAGGCCATGCTGAACAGGTAACTTCAATATTTAATGCTGCGTTTGGTATAAATCCCACAACAGAGTTATAGTATCCACAACTCATTTTTTAGCTGTCACCATTAAAAGGCGCTGTTTCGGTTGTCTTTCTTGGCTGGAAGCAAACGAATAACAGAAAAAAAAACTGTTAATAAAGTCTGAAAAATAACACGGTCTGTCTCCACTGGTTACAGCTGAGGGGTTTTCTTGGTCTCCATTGAGAGCTTGTGGGTCAAGAGCTGCTGTTGATGTAGTCCTGAAAATGCCAGCGAGACGCTGTATGTGATGTTGAAAAAACAGGACTTCAGTGAAACAGACAGAATAGTGGTACTAGTGGTGTTTTGTCAAATGCATGTCATGTCTTTTCAAATGCATATGTCATGTCACATTAAATAACATGCGGCAGCTGTTTGCTCGCCAAAAATATATCAAAATCACATTACAGTCGATAGATGCATGCCTACTTTAATGATTGCAGCTCAGAACTGAGAACAGCACCACTTCTCATTGACCATTTCTGCCAATACTTAAAAATACTAAAGTATAACACTAAAACAGGGAAAAAAGCACAGATACCAATAAGAAACCGATACACCTGGCATAAAAACACTTTTCATCAAAACTGGAGTGAAGTCAGACAGAACCCAGCTGCATAACTGTCTATTTTTTGCTTTATTTAAGAATAGAAAATATTTTGAGATTTCAAGTCTGTATCTGAATTTGGATCTCTACCAAAATACCCATGAGAGAAATGTGCCAGATTTTTTATGTTTTCATGGACATACCAAAGTAACTGAGGAAAGTGTTTACTTTAAGGAATAGTTTGGTACATTTCCTGCTGACAGCTAGATGAGAAGATCAATACCACTAAAACAACTAGCCTGGCTCTGTGCAAAGGTGAAAAAAAACCCATCTGCCAATCAGCCTGTAAAGCCTACCAGTTAAAATATATCAATATATTGGCTGCCTAGCTGTTTCCAGTGTTTATACTAAGCTAAGCTAACCAGCTGCTGGCTGTTACTTCATATTTACTGTATTGCCATGAGTGTGGTCTCCATCTTGTCATCTAACTCCTGGCAAGCAAGTGAATAAGTGTATCTCTCAAAATATCAAAGTAAAAAGTCTTTAAGAAATCCATTTGAGGGAAATGTGTGGATCCACAGCCGGGAAAAACTATCCACTTCCTCCTTGGCACATGACCTAACTTTAGATTAAATATTATAGAAGTCTGTGAGCAGGTTTTTGAAATATACTTTTCATAGCTTGTAGTGATGATGAAACGGGGGAAAAAATCATCATTTTTTACAGCAGTTTAGAAAGTGTGCCCCATGAAAGTTGTTAGCGGTGTTCCATGACTCACAGGTGATATTGAAGGTCACTGGAGAGGACACCTGCTCTGTGCCCACAGGGTGCCGAGTGCTGCAAGTGAACTGGGCGTCCGTGTCTTCCTTCTTGGCCGAGTACTCCAGTACGGAGGAAGTGGTCGAAAGGCCAGTAACTGGGTCTTCCTGCACCGATGATTGGATGGAAATCCCTGGACAGAAAACAAACAACTCTCTCTGAAAACTCTAACAAGGGAAAAAAAAAGATGCAATGACCAAAACACTGCATTCAGTGAGTGCACCACAATTCATCACTGAAGAATAATTTACAGTGACGGTCCCAGTCAATAGAGAATAAATATGAGTGTATGTAATATTTATAAATGTCAGAACTACTCCAAAGTGCTTTTTTGTTAGCATTTATAAGCATGCAACTTGATGAGGAATACACACCTTTCCCATCAGCCACCAGAGGTTCATTGTTCTTTAACCATATGATATCTGCAGCTGGGTTGGCGTTTTTGGCAACACATGTTCCTAGCTGTGAAACAAAAATATAAAATCTTGAGAAAATTTGCAAAAACCTGCACTTGAAAACAAAAATATTGGGGGAAAAAAATCACAATCTCATGAATTTAGAATAAATCTGCATCTTTTTAAATGACCCAACATCTGAGCAAAATGTAAGCGCCTCTCTGGCATTTGAGGACTTAGTAGTTTTCTATGCAATAGACCATGAAATGCCCAAAGCATTTCTAAGGCCCCTCAGATCCTTTGGGTATTTTAATTGCAGTGGGGGGGATTCAACTCTTCACTAATTCATGAGAATCACTTCAAAGAACTCATTACTGTAGTAACATGGTCTCTGCTATGCCTCAAGATAACCTTAGCTCAAGTGAGGGATTTCCCATGACAGTTTACTGCTTACAATAATGTATCTATAAGCAATGTTTATCATTAAAAACCCACCTTAGTAAGTTTGCCAATCTCTAGCTCTTTTGCTTTGTCAGAAATCTCCAGGCTTGCTGGTGTCTCTGCAATACATACAAAATGTGTTAATGAACAAAGTGTTATTGTAGATGATTTGCACGTTGCTCATGTCAGCCATTTTAGAAAGTTATTTTAGACATATTCCAGCTTGTACTCACTGTAGACCACCACTTTAACTGGGTGTTCTTTGATGTCTGCATCAGCCACCACCATGCAGGTGAAGGTACGCTGGTCGGTCAGCTTGGCCGCGGAAAGCAGCAGACTTGAGTTTGCAGCAAGGCTCACGCGTCCCTTGTATTCATTGGTGGTGCTGACCGAGACGTTCTGGTTTTTCTGCTTGACCAGCAGGTTTTCAGGACCTCCCCCTTTGTTTTCCTGGAGAGCAGAGCAGAGAGCGCGTCTTACATGTCTGTCACATGTGCCATTGGCGTCCAGTTAAAATGTGATCACACACTGTGCTGTTCCACACCCTCTGTTCATGCAGTGTCATATGGAGGGACAGATGCATGGACTAATGCACGGCATATGCACTCAGACTGGGCGTGGTTCAGACATGATAAATGGGTGTCAGACAGACTTCACCATTTCGAATCTATTGACCTCTGCTGTGACTTACATATTTCCATTTAGTGATCAGGACATCTTCCGCTTCCATGGCTCCATCGCACGGGATCTCGAGTGTTTCCCCATATATGCCAATAACAGTCCGTGAACCGCTGACTGTGAAAGAGAAAAGAAGAGACCCATTTTCAATTACTTTTTCAGAGGGGCTAATCTGGTCAGTTCCAACACAGCATGAAATTTTCTGACTTAAAATTGAAAACCGTTTTTATTCTGAATGCTTCAAAGTCCTCCCTTTCTGTACATATTTGACTGACATTATCAATACCACTTAGTGTCTGCCTAAATACACTACCAACTGCAGTTTCAATAGAGTTCTAATTTTAAAGCTCCATTAGTAAAAAAAACAAAAAAAAAACCTTTCCTGGCCTAAATTTCATTCAAAACATCGCCATGGAGACAAAGTGCTTGAGAGGTGGATGGGGGGGGGTGCCAGCAGAAGTGTCTCAATGGGCTGTGACGAGGGGTTAGAGCCAGAGGGCCGCAGGGAAGAAGAGGCTGCCATGACCCGACTGAAAATGAGGTTTTGCTCTGTTTTTTGGTATTCAGATTCACATTTCAAACCTTTTCGGAGTTCAGGCTTAGGTAAATGCACGAGTGGGTGTGAAAATCTGACAAAAATCCAAAGCAGCTCATCAGCAGTTCAGTAAAGTGTGGGAAAACAAAGCAGTGGCCGACCAGTTTCTATCTGTTGAATCAGTGACAAACAATGTTCATGTAGTTACAGGAAAAGCGCAACACAATGAAGATGCTCAAATATTCTCTGTGCGTTCAACCCTGAAATTGTCTGAATATATTTATGCACAAAATAAATGTGGAGAACTATAATGCCATTTCTGCACTGCAACGGAAGTTTTATTCTCTCTTTCCCTCTTAACTCACCAGACTTTTAAAGGTTTCGTCAGAGTGGTGCAAAGATGGGGCAGTTAATTAATTTGCTTTGTGCGTGATACTCATTTGAATCCTGTTTGAATGAAAGTAAATACTTTACTATGGTTACCATTGTCTACATTAGAACAGTGTCACAATTGAGACCCTGAAGGCACATTTGCACAGTTGCTTGGGATGTCAGGATGAGCGAGCAAGTTGGGAGGTGCACAGATGTCTGCTTTCTTCTCTGTCTGTTTTATTTCCCACTTGTTAATTCCCCTCTTTTTCCCCCACTTTTTCCAAGTGTCATTTTCCCACCAAGACAATTAAACAAGTTAATAAAATGGTTATGTAACGCTTTTTAACGCTACTTTTTAAAAGACAAACAACAATTGCAAACAGTTTGCCTCAAGTCAACACAGTCCGTTGTTATTATCGTCCTCTTGACATTCATCTGAACAAGTTCACACTCCGACACTTGTCACTCAACTTTATGAACTGTCAGCTCTGAAACAACATCCAGCCTGAAACTGAACTAACTAGTAAAGCCTGACAGTGAAGCCACTGCAGCAAGCAGATGACACACAGACAATTCAGTGATGTTTTTTTAAACAGGACATGTTCTGCCTTATGTTTAGCTCTGCTGTACTTTAAGTTGTCTCCTGTCATTGTTGTCACTGTCATATGACTGGCCTGCCCTGTGGCCACTCACTTTAAAGGAAAGGTTTGACATTTTGGAAATACACTTATTTCTCTTGCGCAAAGTAAGATGAGAAGATCGAAACCACTCGTGTGTCTGTTAAATGTGAAGCTACAGACAGTTGCTGGTCAGCTTAGCCTAGCTTAATGACTCGAAACAAAAGGAAGCAGCTAGTCTGGCTCTGTCCAATGCTTCACCAAAATTCACTTGCCAGCTCCTCTAAGGCTCACTAATTAACATGTTATACTGCGTTTGTTTAATCGGTACAAAACTGAAGTGTAATAACATCAAGTATACACGGGCCAGAGCCAGGCTAATTGCCTCCCCATTTTGACCTTTTGTGCTAAGCTAAGCTAGCAAGCTCCTGGCTGTAGCTACATATTTAAAGAACATATATGAGTGTGGTATCAATCTTCTCATCAAAAACTCAGCAAAAAGGCGATGGTGGATTTGAAAGGTATATTTCCAGAAAAACTATTAATTTAATAGCTTAACCTAACACTGGCTTCTTCACATACACAAGTACGCCACAAAACATTCCATGATTTATTTTTATTTTAATACCCTATTTTTGTTCTTCAAAAAGGTAGATTGATGGAGGCATCGGGAATTACCAACTCAGAGACAGGAAACAAAATATACACAGAAGAGAACAAAAAGGCATTAAAAAGGTATGAGGTATATCTGTGGTGATGACGTTAATCAGCGCTTTGAGCTCAATCCGTGAAGCCGGAGCTGCTTAAGTGAGCATCAAAGCAGTGTAACCCACCCAATAAAAACTATTTAAGAAACACAGATACAACAGCCCTTCACTCACATAGATACAATCCGTGAATTTAAATAAGGCTCTGCGACATTTAATAGTGACAGCACGGGACAAAACAAACCTCAACAAATTTCAACTGCTGTCAGTTTTACCAGAAATCCTTCACCCAAAAAAACAGGGATAAGTTCCATCACTTGTCAACTGCAGCACAATTAAAACATTTTCCTGCATTGACTCATCTTATTGTTTGTGATTTGCCTCACCTAAAATATGATCCTCGTGCATTATAAAGTGATTTAAAAGGATTAAATGCTTATTCAGAGTGAAGTCATGCATTGCTCTGTCTCAATAAATGATTTTGCTTTGTCTAAATGTCACCTAGTGTATTACCCAACTTCAGGTATTCTGCCACATTTACTGCATTATTGTATTCATGAACAAGTGTAAATTGTTATTTTTTCTGATCTTGACTGAAATTCAGCTACACTACATGCTCAAACTAAGACTACATCCAGCGAATGGGCAATTTGCTGGACTGTATATTTGTGGCTGCATTTTACAGAGTCCTGCTCACATTCAGACTGATGTACACCAAGTTGCCAAAGTCTGATCCACCTGAAATGGTAAAGCAGATAGCTGGTGCAGATACAGCACGCTCATGTAGCCTTCTCACACTGGCTTGTTTTGTCTTTCTGATGTAAACTTAATGAAACTGACTCTCATGCTTGAACGGGTTACAGCTCAACGTGCAGGTTTCTGGTCCAGGCAAAAAAAGATTGCACACGCTGGGTTTGAAAAATGAAAATGGAGACATTGTGAATCTATTACGAGGAGGCAGTTAATGAGCTCTCTGTGTGCAGGACATGGGGACATGTTTTGCATATGTGTCAAAATCATTTATGGAGTTATTTAAGGTGCCAAAAATAATCTATCAGTGCCCAGGTTATGTGCTACACCTGGGCGTGTTGGTGCCAGCCAGTACTCTAAAGCAGAGAAAACATCCAAATGTTTTTTTCAGAATCTAGCTGGCAACCAAGTCCACATATGTTTTCCTAGCTTTGAGACTCTCAAGAGAGAGTGCTGCACAACCTGCTCTGCTGAATCTTACAGTTGTTAAATAACAAGAGTCAGTTTTATTCAGGTTACACTGAAAGCACTGTAGCGTTGGAAAGGTTATCGCACTTCCTGTATAATAGACTCCTTACATTTCAAATTCAAATAGGCATATTTGAATATTCAAATAAAGCTGTGTTCAGCCTCTTTGAGAACTTTAAAAGTGTCTGTATTAAGGAAAAGGCTTTATCGGCGCAGATTACACTGTTACACAATGAGAACTAATCGCACATGTTGAGTTACAGAAGACAAAGCTCCTGCTGCTTACTGAGATAAGGTAATCCTTCGCAACAAAAGTAGGTGAACACTGACTTCACGTTGGCAAACATGCACACACCCAATGTATACAGAAAATTCTCACTTCTGACAGTGGTCTATATGATGAGGAAAGGAAATGGAAAGTGGTAACAGATGTTTAAACCCGTGTTTTGTTGAAATTGGCTTTACATCATTACTGGTGGGGGTCCCACAGACCTTACAGCTGAATGCGTACATTTTTTAAATAATAATAGTAATTTTCCCCTTTAAATACCTTTTTTTCTTCTTCTGAAAGACAATATCTTTTTAAGTTGCTAGAAGGTTTTTCACAGGCAAATAAAGTTACAATATTTTATCAGTGATTGTAACATTATGAATAGACTTACTTGTGAATCGGGAAGTCAGGAAAGTATTAAGCTGATATGTATGTTTTTAAGCTGTTAAAGAGGCCTCGGGGTCTCCAGGACAGCAAACAGAAGATCCGGGTTAAATAAGACTACATTGCAATGTGCTACGTAGATCTGTCTTTACCCAAAATAACTTGGCTCACCTGGTTTGATGTGAATTTCTCTAAAACTTAGAGAAGCAGAGTTCTCATACTGGACACCAAAAATTTGATTATACTCTGGCGATGCTAAATCAAGTAATAGGCAGGCGAGTGACAGAGACAGGAGGCAGCACCACAGGAGACACTTTCATGTTCCTGATTAAGGCGCCTCTATACCTGAGAAGAGACAGGTGACGACAGCTCAGATATAAGCTCACCAGGGAAATCAGCTACCTCTCCACACTAGTCTCTATATCCCTGTTTTGCTACCTTACGCCCTCCCATTTGTGCGTGCATGTGTGTCTGGGTGTGTGCGCACGTCTTTCAGCCGCAGCATCAACAAGAAAATGGAAGCCTAAACTTATTAAGTGCTGAAAATGAGGATTGTGCTGTGAATGGAGATCCCATGGCGCATGTCCACAAAGACTTGATGGCAAATAGCCTCGCTTCAGAAGCGGTTGAGCGGTGAGGAGGGCAGACAGAACCACTTCGAATAGATCAATAATACCTGAGGAAAGGCTAGATTCTTAGAGTGAATAGTGCTTGCCTAAGGAGCGAGAAATCAAAGAAAACCTAACCTCCCGTGACATTCTGCTTCTCGTCCTTGTCTTTTCTTTAATAATTTAACAAGTGCTGAATTTTGATTAGTCATATCAAGTAAGTGAAATGAGAACAGATCAGTGATTTAATAAGCTCAATCTGTCATTACCTGCTGTCAAGAAAAATAAAGGGACTGCTGTCATGTGGAAAGGGGTGGGCAGGTTTTCGGAAAGATTGCTCACTCTACCGCCGGCGTCCCCAAAGCCTCCTTGTAGCTATTTGGTGATATATGAGCTCTATAGGCTGCTGTTTTGTCAGCTCATTCACGCTGCACACACCCTTAACTCCTACTTCACAATGACAAGCACATGACTGTATTTGAATTCTCTTACAGTATCAGTTCATGCTGAGGAGGAAGAGTTCCAGACAAGCTAGCTGAAGAGGCTTTTTATTTATTTTAAATACACAGCTACATCCTCGCTATCTCCGTCTTTCTCTCTCAAGGGAAGGGGTGTAATCATGTCACTGATGGATAACTGACAGCACACTTGCGCAGCATCCCTTTCACACAGCTTCTCTTTTTGTTGCAGGCTGAATCATGGAAGCACCATTCCAAACGTCAACATTGTGTGCTCTATAATTTGGCTTTTTCCTGCCTACTGTAATTGCCTGTCAGTGTCTTTATAGAATAAAGCGAAGGGCATCATTGTATTTTTTACCGGACTGTTGGGGGCTGGCCGGCAGAAACATCTGCTGATTTATTTTTGAACTTATTTTTGAAACGTGTAATGAGGACGCCCCCGCACAGTCCTGTGCATTCTGTTGTTTGTTGAAGTTTCTCCAAAACATTACACTTCTCTCACTTTTATGGGCAGGCTACAAACTTTTTAGCCGCTAGCTTGTGATGGCAATGTTGGTCGGTCAGAAAATCGGTCTGTCCACCACTTTGGCCCAGAATTAAATATCTCAACAACTGTTGGATGGGTTGCCTTGACATTTTTTTCAGACCTTCATGTTCCCCAGATGATAACTCGTACAGTCTTTGGCAAAACCGGCTGACTTTTCCTCTAGCGCCTCCAAAATTTGGTACAGGCATTCATGTCAGGATCAACTGTAATCACTTTGATGAGGTCAATCAATCAATCAACAGTCCGAAACCCAAAGACATTCAGTTCACTTTGATAAAGGACCAAAAAAATCCGCCAATGAACACAATTGAGAAGCTGCAACCCGAGAATATTTGGTATTTTTGATTGATAAATAACTGCAATGATTTATCGATTACCAAAATAGTTTAATAATTGCTGAAAATCTTTTCAGCTCCAGCGCTGAGGTTGACAGAGTTTGCTTAAGTACTTCAGGGTTGACAAAAGCCACATTGTGTGAAATGAACTGCACGGACGTGTAGATTTCGAGCCATTTTCCAAGCCTCATTTTATGCCACACCATCTGTTTCAGGCTACAGAATGCAACCCAACAGCCTCAAGATGTTGCCCCGTATCTCTTTGACCTTCAGAAGTGTATAAAGGTCTTTTAGAGAGAACCAATCTGAAAAGAACGCCCGTTTATGGACAGAACGACTTGGGACAAAGGTTTCATTTTCTGACAATGTTCCCCACAGGCTCTGTCTGCAGTCCAGCTGAACTCGGCCCGTCTGATCTTTTTTTTGTTTTTAATAAGTGATCCACTCTCTACGGAGTCTTATCTACAAGTTCCATAAGAAACGTTGTCCAAAGTCTAACAGATTTATTAGTTTTATGACGGAAAAGAGTGTGTGATATTTTCTGCCATTAATATAACGCTGAACTGACGCACAGCCATGCAATATAAAAATATCAGAATGGGAAATTAGTCTCAAAAACAGCAGACCAATTTATTTTCCCACTTATGAAATATTATGTTCCCTGTGCAACGTATAGGCAAGATATCTATTTAAAGGGCTGTGTCCTCTCACTTTGAATGAATTCATCCAGTTCTAAAATTTTAAGTCAGCCAAAACATGTGAAGATGTCACCCTGGGCTCCAAGTATTTCTTTTCTGACATTTCATAGGCATTACGAAGGATCCAGACAATGATCCAGGCAGTAGTTTTTGTTATTCTACTTAGTAAAACACTTAATTGTTTAATGTTAACAGTATTAATGAAAGAAATTAGACAGGACAAGTCCACATACGATGGCTCTCTCAAACACAGAATCTAAAATCAATAAAAATGTATAAAAATGTGTCTGCAGATGCATCGTATTTGACACATACATTTACATTTTTGACTAGGGCTGCAAGTAACGATTATTTTCATATGATTAATCTGCAGGTATCATTTAATTGTTTAGTTTAAGAAATGTCAAAAAATATGTCCAATGTGACATCTTTAAATGTCTTGATTTGGTCCAGAACCCAAATATAGTCCAAAACCCAACTATATTCAGTTTACAAAATATAGAACATAAAAAAAGCTGCAAATCTTTACATTGGAAAAGCTGGAACCAGAGAAATATTTTGAGTTTTGGGGTAAAAATGACTTTGTTGAATTATCAAAACAACTGCACATTTTCTGTAAATCCTGTAATCAATTAATCCAGTAATCGTTTCAGCTCTGGTTTTTCACTGAAAAGGATAAAAAAACAACAGAAGAACCTTGAGTCCCAGAGTAAAAACAACAGAAATAAATATGTTCACAGCCTGCACTGAGCAGAGCCATGTTTGACACCTCAGGGCAAAGTAAGCCTGCGTTCTGCTAAGGAAGGAAGGAAGATGGACAGCAAATGGGGAATTATGTAGAGTATACAACACACAGTATTATTAGCCTGAGTCTATTAAGCATAATGGCTCCCCTCCTTCACACCAGCAGCACATTTTTAGACCACTGTGCAACCAAACCAACAATAATGTTCATGCTTGGCAAACAAAACTCTCAATGACAGAACTTGTGTTAATACTGCATGTTATTCTGGAAAATAAGGCATAAACTCTAATGTCCATGTAAGAGGTTTTACAAAATACAAGAATGCAGAGGCACCGAGAGGTAAAGCTTGAGAAAATAATCCCCCACAGAGCTCTTCATGAATTTTTATACTTCACTGTACCTGAGCAATGTATAGTCTAGCCTGCTTTACATTCCCCTCTCGCTAGACATAAAATGCAGTTTCCAGTGTGAATTTTCTAGAGAGACATGTAGGTGGCTCGCTCCCCCACAGACAAAGAAAACAATGTTCATTTGGTGCATCATGTGTGGTCAACGACACCTACGGACGACAGAAGGCAGGAACAGGGCTAATGCATTGCCTGTAGTCCCACCTGTCGAATGCCCATTGTTGCCTTGTGACTGAAAATGCTCGCTCCATTTTCTCTGGTTTCAGACGTGTCCTGAGGAGGGCTGAGTACCTGTGCAGACCTGCTGCTGGGGGATCAGGTTTCGGCGTCCGCCTCTCGCCGGGGATTGAGACGAGAGGACAAAGAAAGAGAGGAGGACTCAAGGAGGAGGAAAATATTTATTTTTGGCTTCAGGTGTTTCAAGCCACTTGTGTAATTAATGGCTGGTGCCCTGAAGAAACATTGTTAAAGAAAAATTGTATATCTGTCATAAATCTGTCATGTTCAATGAGGCTTTTAAAGGCCTTCCAAAATGTCATTTTTAATCAACTTACATAAAAACAATCTTTTCTAACCAAGTTAGATGCGTTTTGGTTATTTCACATTAGAGATTTCTGTATTTTTGATTTTTCTATGACCCTTTCAGTGATTCAAAGTGGGTGGGGCTTAGGCTTAGAACATGTTTGAAAAAACAAGTTTTGAAACCATGTTTAAGATGCTTTGTTTATTTCCCTTCTTTCTCACACCTAACTAATTTAAAAGTTAGACATTCTTGGTGCACAGAACATGTATTATATATCTTGTCCGCTTCTGAGATTTCCTACAATTCCCAGAATACCTGCTGACAATCCCTAGAGAACAGGTAAAAACACTTTGCATCAGCTGTGGGTTATTAGCATAGGTGATGAGCGTAATAGCGTGTGCACTGGGATTATAAGCCCAAAGGAAGACGTGAGTCCTGCTCTACAGCTCAAGACACAGGATGTCTCGTGATCGCATTGCATTCTGGTCCATTAAGGACACTGTCAGAGGAACTTATCGTTTTATTGCCTATATTGGTTTTCACTCTGTTTAAGTATTGAGGAAAGTGTGCGATTCTGAAGGACTTGCATCAAAAATTGATATTTCCTGTCGATGTTGTAGACAGTAAAGTTTTCCATTAAACTTCAATGAGGCTACTGTGGAAATATCTCAGCATGGTGTGACGTTGTCTGCATTTGACCCGTTATCCAAGGTAATAAGGAAAGCACAGTGCCAAACAACAAATTAGATCTCACGCTGCCACGGTAGATTGCCAAAACCATGTCCCATTCCACCACAGTTATCCTCTCACACCTCCAACAATACACAGAATATTGTGAAATTGGAATTTCTGCATCATCATTTATTGACTAACATTCAAGCTTTGAAGCAGGATAATAAGAGACAC
Organism: Nannoperca obscura; assembly: GCA_036024295.1. Classification (NCBI taxonomy): domain Eukaryota; kingdom Metazoa; phylum Chordata; class Actinopteri; order Centrarchiformes; family Percichthyidae; genus Nannoperca; species Nannoperca obscura. Next base: position 28,138 of record JAVQJL010096726.1, read on the forward strand.
AACATAAGGATTTACAGAATACGGGAAAAAAACGGATTCAAGAACATCTTGCATTTTCCCCTTTGATTAGCAAGGGTGTTTAATTTGAGATGTTAAAAGGGAGCCAGAACCATTGTCAAGCGTTTTTAATAAATTATGTTCAAGTTCCTTTAAATTACTGTCTTACAACTGACAGCACAATCAAAGCAGACAATTCGGCTTTGATATAGCCTAAATTGTAGTGCTAAGCTTCAGCAAAACACTAAGAAAACTAACATCTGGGATAAAAGGGTTTGTCGGAGTTAATGGAGGAACAAATGTTACCATAAGGCTTAAAAACATATGTATACACAATTAGGAAAACACCTTTTTATCTACAACATCTGTGGAAAGGTATCTAATATTTTGTATATGCCTCGCCACATTATTGGCAGTATCACAGAGTCATTTTGTTGCATTTTTCTCTTGGCGAGACAGATGGGAAAGATAAAAGCATGCTACAAGTAGGGCGATTATCACTCTAAATGACTTGCCATAAGGTTTCCTAGGAATTGATCTCGTGGCATGATCGTTAGTCTTTGAAATGCTCTCCTCTATGCTCTCGACCACACCGGCGTCCGTAAAAACCTCTTAAAAAATGTCATAAATTGCGTCAGCAGATGAGCTGCGCGGATGCAGGGACGGCTCTTAAAGACAGAGGCCTGCTTGAGTGATCGGGTGCTAAGTGCACTCAGGAATCACGTCCATTACATTGTGAATTATGTATTTGAGGGGCGCAGGACACGGGACCGGAGGGGGAGAAGTGGTTGTGGGATTTCTGTGGGTAGACTTGGGGCAGATCATAGGGGAAGCTCATGGTCCTGACTCTAAACATCCACCAACAACCCCCATTAACGACATGCCATTAAAGGCTACATTAGGCCATTAACAAAGCACAGCCACACTGCTTCCTACTTAGCCATTAACCCATCCTAATGCAACTCAGTGCCTAACAGTTTGGCAGTGACTTCATTCTTCTGTTTCCGGGAAGAGCCCACATTACCTCATTCAAGTCTCTGGGTTATGAATGAACAAGATAGATTTTTAAATTCCCTGTCAGTGGCAGAGACTAGTGGATGCTAATGGATGTCCATGTCTGATGACTGTGTTTCTTAGGTAAGAAACCAAAAAACTTAATCAATGCACAGTGATATTAAAGCCCTCACTCCCGTCCACTGCTCCCTCCAGTTAAAGTAATTTCATAAAAATAGACACGTCCTAAGAGCAAATCACTAGTTTACGGGGCAAATGGGATTATCAAATAATATCTAGCTATTAATAAGAAAAACTACGCATTGCCAACTTGAAACCCTCTGCAGCACAGACAAAGCTCATTTTAATTAGGGCTGTGACATGTGCAAATGATCCCGCAACACCTGTGTGAGTTAACTCTTGAGGCCATACGTAGGTCTTGACTGGTCAATCAGGGGTTTAAAACATTTTCAACATTTGAAATAAAAATGGACACGTTTTGTAACAGAAAAAAAAAGTTGATATTGTATTTTTAATGTTAATATAATAACTAAAACACACTCCAAGTCTATTGTCTATCACTCCTCATCTATTGAAGTTAACTTCTATATCTAAAAGCACCAAAGAAAGGACGCCAATTAAATGTACTTATGAGTTTATCTTAAATGTTGCTTTTGTCTAGAGGATAGCAAGGCTGGGGCACTATTAACTCAGACAATTTAGTGTGATTAGAAACCACTCATTCATTCTCAATTATTTCTCAGTAATTTAAATTTGATAACTTTCTCATATGCCAAGGAGCCTTCAAACTTTATTATACTGGAGGATCCCACAAGCCTCATTGAATTTGTCCTGCTCGCCCATGCCTAATGAAGAGCTTGCATCCACATGCAGCGACTCTGCTTCTAATCACAGAGGCTTTGAATTTGTGTAATTTAATCTTGCAGTTACCGAAACCCTTCTACTGGTCTCTTTTGGTGGCTAAAGTTGAGCTAGAAATCTTAAATACTTAATACTTGTCATCTCTGGCAGGTCTTGGCCAGTGTTCAACGATGTTTCAGCAACACAGAACAACACACATTATCAGATTTACGACGTGGGCGTGTGCATCACAGGCAACGCGTGTCCTGGAAACGCCACCTGCGGCTCTGATTCATGTTCGTAGTATGTATTCTTGGGATTTCATTGTATCCAACTAGACTCACAACATTTCAGTTGCACGCATCTGAGTTCAGCAAAGCCTCAGTAACAAGTATCTGATCACATGGTTCCCTGGTGTTTTAAGTGGGTTTGAGGCGCAGGCACATGGTTTCTCAGAGGGTGAAAACTCTTTTTTTAGCCCATGTAAAATCATAGACCCCTTTCCTCCAGCAATCACAGGGAAGTATAATCTACCCAATTAAGGCTTAAAAATGCAGTCACACTGATAATATATTAAATGTTTACAGCCTAATAAAAGCGAAAAAGTGAGGGTTAAAGAGGTGCAGCAGATGGTGTGATACTCCAGATGGAGCCTTTAACAGTGAGTAATTATTCTCGCTAACGAATATAGTGCCCTTTGAATTACTGAAGACTTGAAACAGAGACCCATAAATCTAAGTGCAAGAAATGAATCCATAAGTTTTTATAAAATATTTGTTTTTCTCACCCCCTCTGTTTTTTCTGCATACAGGCCATAAACCTGCCAGCTTTTCCTGCCTGAAGCTACTGAGCCTACTAAAGCAAGACTGGTAGAATAAGCGTCTGCTCTTTGGACTGAACATCATTTATAATCAATTTCACAATTAGCCGTAAGGATCCTCACCAATAACGTCATACCTGCTGTATGACGTGACAAACAAAGAGACAGACAGACAGACTGGTACTGGAAGGATTAGTGGATTAATTGATTAATCAATGGACAGGAAACAAATAGTCAATTATTTTGATAAACAATTCACTGTTAATGTCATTTATCGAGCGAAAATGTCAAACATAATGTGGGTTCCAACTTGTAGTGTAAGGATTTGCTGCTTTTCTTTGTAAATTGAATTTCTTGGGACTGTTTGTCAGACAAAACAAGCAATTTAAAAAGATGTCACCTTGAGCTCTGGAAATTGAGGAGGATTTTTCACTATTCTCTGACATTTTATAAACTAAAAGATGAATTCGTTAAGTGAAAAAAAAAAGGTAATCAAGTGTTTGGTACTGAAATTAAGACCCATTAGGGTCTCCTAGGGAGCCCTCTAGACACTGTGGAGGTGGTGGGAGACAGGAGAATGATGGACAAGCTGTCATCCCTGCTGGACAACCCATCCCACCCCCTCCAGGACACTTTGTCTGCACTGGGCAGCTCCTTCAGTGGCAGGCTGCTTCACCCGCGGTGTCTCACGGA
>JAVQJL010096727.1:0-23006 GCA_036024295.1 Nannoperca obscura
TAACTCTCTCTCTCTGTTCTATCTATCTATCTATCTATCTATCTATCTATCTATCTATCTATCTATCTATCTATCTATCTATCTATCTATCTATCTATCTATCTATCTATCTATCTATCTGCCTATCAGTCTCTTTCCTTCTTTAAAATGATGCTCATGCATCTACAGGTAGGTGTTCATGATGATTACGTATATATGCATATTCATCTTTTTTTAATGGGAAAAAATGTCCTTGAGCACAGATGAAAAAAAACAGAAAATAAAAATCTCTATATAACAGACAGAACGATTTAATAAATGAGTAAAACACCGTACAGAATATTCTTTGATGTGAATGTTGGCATATGGATGGGAGGAGGGACTGAAGCATGTTGGATTGGACAGAAGGAGGAAAGAGAGAAATGAAAAGATGAAGAGAAGGTTAATGAGGAGTCTGACGCCCCGGGGAACCTTTCCTTGGCTCCAGACGTACATACAAATGCACACATGCACACACACCTAAACACCATGTTAAAACCACAGTAAAAGCTGTTAACCTGTAGTTTAGCTTATCAACAGGCCAACAACACAGGAAGGCTTCCTCATTAACACACTTAAATATACTCACAACACAGTAACAAGACAACAGGCACTTTTGTGAAATGCGAACAAGCACACAAACAAAACATGACAAGACAATGGCACCTCTACAACATAGAAAGCAATCATGCATATATAAATAATTCCTAAAGGATTCTGCCTAGATGAAATGTCATAAATAGAGAAGAGGTTACATTTTAAGTGCTGCTGGTTTGGTTCAGTTATTTACACTTGGTTCCAATGGGGTGTTTGGTTGTGATGAATAACAATCCGTTTTTATTGTAAACTACAGTGCCCTCCAAAGTGGATACATGAGAAAACTCAATCTCATGTTGTAGTGTGGACAAAAAGATTGCTAAAAAGTGATGTTTCTTAATTCACTCGTGTTTCATTTATTTGTAGCATATCTTGAAAGATGATTTATGTGATGTAAAGAAAATCTAGTCATCATTTACTTGTTGTTTTAGCCATGCTAGTGTGTGGCTCTATGGCTCTATGTCGGTTTGGCAGTCCGTCAGTCCACCACTTATGGTCCAGACTGATATAGCTCAACAAAAATTGGGCAGATTGCCATGAAATGTTGTAATTTTCCCCAGACGATGAATCCTAATGACTTTGATGATCCCTCTGACTTTTCCTCTGGCACCACAATCAGGTTGACGTTGTCAATTTGAGTAAAATGTCGTGACAACTACTGGATTGATTGCCATGAAATTTGGTAAACACACTCATGGCCCCCTCAGGATTTAGTTGAAAAACTTTGCTGGTCACTTATTATCTAGCGCCACCATCAGTACAAATTTTAATTTGTCCAATATTTCTCCAATACATGCTATATTAATATTTGTGTTTAGTCCTAATTAGCCATTGAAACAAACAATCTGACATTCACACCTACTTCATTGCCAGTTGTGAGAAAGTAAGCAGGGTTTGGCTATTATCCCCATATTTCAACAATTATCTGCTTGCGAAGTCAGCTTTTTGCCCCGCCTTCAAGTGTTGCCATTCAAACAATCATACACACACTTTTGCTTTGTAACGTTGTTAGACGGTAAGTCGTACAACTTGTTCTTTTTTAGCGTAATCCAGCTTCTAGTCTTCTGTCTATTTGCTTGTGTTTTCATACATAACTTGCAGTGTCTTGAGCTCTCTGTAATTAGGCATATTTCATGTCAGTATGTGTGGGAAACTTTTAGAGAAAAACTGTGTGGATCTTTTCAACACATAAACACAGTTCCAGATTTATCCATATTTGTGTGCACATGGTTTCAACAACCTGCCCCGCAGCATCTCTTAAGTTATTTTTCAACCTGACTGTGTTTTTGTCAGACATCTCATAGCAAAAATATAACAAAGAGCCTATCTGAAGAGAAAATCATTATAATTGCTTTGTAGTTCAACCTTGCAACATACATTTTTCATCAACTCTGTTTAAACATACTGCCTGCAGTCCCAGGACCTTTGATCATCACTGATTGTCTCTACCTTTCTGTCTTCAGCTCTTTCCTACAAGTTAAATAATAAAGACTTCACTCCTCAGGCTGCATTCGAAGGCAGAGTGTGAAGTGAGTGCGTGGGGGCATGCTCTGTAATCTTTGACCAGCTGGAGTTAAGAGGGGTGTTTCAGCATTGTGGTGTGAAGGGATCAGTGCCACACACACAGATTCACATACAATAACTCACACTGCACAGTCTCTGCATGAACAACTCACCAAAACAGGAGTCAAACAGACCCTCAAAGTAAACACAGGGATTGATGAGGTGTACTAATTATAATTCATACCATATAAATCCAAACTAGTGGTTTTCAGTATGTTTGGTGCTGAACACATTTTGGCAAAACAATGAAATTCCACAGCTGAAGGCACAAATGATTGTCTTGAACGAGAACCAGAAAATTCAGTTTACTTGGCCTAAATCTTCTGACACTGGGAGAAAAACATTTAAAATGTTGCCATAAGATCCTGTTCAACTGAGTGCAAATTTTTGTTGGATATTTATTTTAGCAAAAATCCCAAGGGACAGCTGAGCATGCATAACTGGCAAGCCAACAGTGAGTCGCTGATGTAGTCGCTAAATTAAATTTTAGTTCAGTTAAACATTATTATACTATTAGGCTAATCATAATAACCAGAATCTAGGTAGGGTGCTTCAGACAAAAATTAGACAACAACCAGAGAGAGAAAGAAGACGAGAGGTAGATGAAAAACACAGTATTGGTCCACATAGATATAACCATAATCAGAGTTCAGATGAGTCTTTCAAACCATTTTTAAAGGCTTCTGTTTGCTCTATGGTATTCTGGATAGGGTGATATGCTGTTTGAAATCATCAAATGTGACAGGAGATTTTGCCGCCAAAGCCCACAGCCATCCTGAGATCGTTCGATGCTTGCAAGCCACTGAGAGGGAAGTGGATTTGGAGGACATGCAAGAGAGTGACCAGAAACTGGAAGAAGGACACGAAAAGAGGTTTAGTGGAGAAAGAGAGCATGATATAGAGGATGAGAAGCTTGAAAAGAAGGATGAAAGTAAGGTCGAAGTACTTCTTTAAAAGGATTAGTGTTATCTTTCGCAGGGTTTTGGACATTTACACATGGTTCAGCTCACACACAGACACACTTAAATACATACAGACCTATGAGCATGTGTGTACACACATGCAGGATTATTCTTATCCACTAATAATCACATCACATCTGATGTTAATGACTTCTGGGAACATATACACTGGCTGGCTCTGTATGTTTGTCTGTGTGTGTGTGTGTGTCTGTGTGTGTGTGTGTGTGAGTGCAGTATATGTGTCGGCTGTGAGATAAAGCAGCCTAATCCCAAAGGAATGGAACATCTTCTCTCTTTCATCCTTCCACCCCCCTTTTCTTTTCCACAACATTAAAGGACAATGTAATGCTCGTCAAGTCTAGTAAGAGGAAAGGGGAGGAAACGTAGAGATAAAGGGTAACAGAGATTAAGAGATTTAAAATGAAGGGAGAGGAGATTTAGCAGGAAAAAAAATGTCACTTCCAGGTTTTTTCTGTCTTCATTTCTTTTTTTAGTTTTGTTCATATGTATTATGAGTTTAAATTACAATGCTTCCAAATGTAAAAAAATTAAACAAAATGGTTTGAACGTAACTGTAAAACATACACTATACAACTCTAATATTAGTATGCAATTAAGAAAACAAATTGTTACAAATAGATCATTACAAAAAATTGAAAAAATAGAATGAAGCATGGCGTTAGTTCAGGCAGAGCACTGAAGTCATGCTTGCATTAGCTGATTAGCATCAGTTGTTTCATTCATGCTTCACAATCACTGGCTCATTCACAGCAGCTGTGACTAGTACCATCCAATCATATGCATGCAGGTATGAAGTGCAGCCATTATAACCTGACTCAATATCACTCTACTGATACGTTCATGCCGACGCTGATTACTGCTCCACAACTCCCTCTGCCACATCTCCTTATGTGGTATGTTTTTGTTTTATTGGTTTGACTTAGATTTCATTTTCATGTATTTTAAGGGGATTAGTTCTCCCAGCTGAATTCTTGCTACTTGGATTCTTTGAAGGCACAAAGAATAAACCTTTTTAATGCAAATGTTACTGTAAAACCATTAGCTATAAATGCATTTTGGCATTGCATTGTGACTGTAATATTCAATATAACTAGATGAGGTAGCCTATTGTAGCAGTTCAAAGCAATGGTAATGGTGAGAACCACAAATGAAAAGAGATATTAAACAATCTGAATGCAGTTTCGTGTGTTGTTCCAGTGGTTTCCTCTCAGGCTGTGACATGCTCTTCAATTGCAATGTCAGTGTTCTATAGTAAATATTGGTCAAGTGTGTTGAATTCCTTGTATTTGAGGTTTATTTTGTCTGAGAACAAGTCTTTGTACAGTATATCAGAAAGAGTTGCTCTGTCTCCACCTCTTGCTGTTGGCAGAATTGACACGGTCTGTTTCTGTGGGTTGCCAGGTTTGTCTGTGTTCCCCAATCTCAATGCCCACACTGCTAATGTCTCTCCTGTTCCACTCATGGTGTCCCTATAATCTGCCACTTGGTGTTTTTTGATTTTAAACAGCATTGAAGTTTATAGAGGTCCAATGTGTACTTTTCTTTTTCTTTATTTGGTCTAGTTTGTGTAAGGGCTGTGCTGAGATTGGCTACTACTCTCTCTCTTCTGCTCTCTCTCTGTCCCTATAGAAAGTTGCGATAACATGTGTATCCAGTTACTGCATAGATTTTACAATGGGAGCAAAACAGCCAAACTCTAAATGAAAGGCAGAGTAAAGCCAGAAACCTCCATAAAATACACACACACACACTCACAAGCGCTTATATATCCACAAGCACGTAAATACACATACACATGTATAGATAATGAGAGTGCGTACATGTAAGATACAGATACACACATGGTGTTTTCACCCACTGAACATATACAGAGGCCCTCACGAGAAAGACAGCCAGGCTGCTGATGTTGGTGGTGCAAAAGAAACGCCACAAACAGGAAATTCTCCAGGATGTCCCACAGATCCCCTCTCTCTTTATGTGGTGGATAGCTGGTAGCTCAGGCTTGGTCGCACACATGTAAACAGATGTAATTATAGCAACAATAATCACATTTCCTCATAAAATGTTTAAGCCATTTCAGAGCCATATTGGGTCATGAAAAGATATTACTCTGAAAGTGATTCATGTTAGAGTTAAGCAGTGTTAACATGCAATAAATAAAGTTCTATTGACAACATGTTGACAACAAAGACTAGTTTGATTCCTCATAAAACAAACTGAATCCCTTAAGGTTTAAGAAAACTACAAACCACATGATGGTTTGCACCTGGATCGCCTTCTTATTCAGAGATGATCTGAACTGCTAACTTTTTATCCTCCTCTTTGTCATTTCACAGGCGTGAACGTCATCTATCTGGGTAAATGTAGGGAGGGTAGATGTGCTTCTGAGGAGGTTTATCTTTTTGAGTCATTTCTTGATTCCCCCCTTATTTGTGTCGTCAAAGAGTGTATTGCACATAAAGTAGACAACTTAGAAGTACTTTGCATCCTTCAAAACCTCCTGTGACAAGACAAAAGCTGGATTCTGAGCAATTTAAAGTTGCTAATGCTAAAGTATTATTGTAAGAGAAATATAGCAGATAGCAAGACCGGCTGCTGGCTGTAGCTTCATATTTACCATACAATTATAATAAAGATATAAATCCTCTCATCTAATTCTCTGGAAGGGATAGTTGAACAGGGCTTGGCATATTCCAAGGATACACCTAAAAAGATTAAGGATATGGATAATGAGAGTTCACCGTTAGATTGCAGGAAAGAGGATCCATTGTTTGATCATGATGCATTTTGGTGAAGCTTTGTGCATCATCAAGTACTTTACACACTCAAGCTAAAATGTTTGGACAACTCTTGAAACCTTTAGAAAAATTGCCTATGGTCTGCATCAGCTCAACATGCTTAAATGTAACAGATACGATACAAAAACACGTTTCTTCTGATCTCTGATGGGACACTCTGAGTACTCTAATGTAAAATATACAGATAGTTGTTTCTTATGGTAAGTGTGCATAACATACACTATGGGTGGCCAGTGGATTTTGGACCATTGCCATTTTTAAGATGTGACCCAAAGAGATTAATTAAACCTAATACATTTTAGTAATCTTCAACAGATTTTGCTCTTGGTTTTATGAGCTCATCAAAGCTCTGCATCCACTGACTCACAGTCTCCTGCCCGTCTGATAAAGAGCACAATTCCCTCCAATCTGTTCTAAAAGAATGACCTTTGAGAAAGCAACGGAAAACTCCCCGTGGCGAGAACATGTTTAGATCCCACTAATGCCTATGATAGGAACATCCACTCTGACAAACAAGCAGCAGATTCAAGACCAGACCATCAAAAACCCATGTGATTACTTTGAAAGCAGGCTTAGGAAGGGTTCTGTCAAAATGTTGGTGCTAAAATGTCATGTTTAAAATTGAAGTTTCAATAGAATTAATGAAATCCTGCATTACTTTTGTTCCCAGACACAAAACACACTTAAACATTGGAAACCTTAATGCAACAATCAACACTGATAGTAAATGTGATTGATGTAGCTTTATAGAGACCAAAAAGAGAAATAAGAATTGGGAAAAGAAAAGGAAATAATCATGTATAAACATTAACTGCTTCTTGTTGATTAAATGAACATTAAATACAAGAAACATTCATCAATATCTGAACAGTGGAGGTTTACAGCTGTAGAGTGAGTTTAAGCTGCTTTCCGCCTGATGTCCGAAAGAAAACCAGGGGATCATCAATCCTACTGACACACACACACACACACACACACACACACACACACACACACACAGTTACACCGAGGTCCCAGGATGGTAAAATCATTGAAAATGTAAGGGCTTCTCTCTATCTAAATCCATGTTGCTATGACAACCGCCAGGAAGAGGCTGTGTAAAAAACTCGACTTTGGTTATACAACTATCATCAGTGGCTCAACTTGTTCAGAGTCTGACCAGCTTTCATTTGCCACCATGAAAGGATCAGCTGATAAAATCAGAAGGCAAAGTAAAGATATGACACAGATCTGATAATCTTTTGGCTTTTTCAATTGGAAGAAACCACTTTGTTTCTGCGCAAAGTCCTAAAGCAGACATGAGGTCTCTCCACAGCCCATATCCCAAAAGCTGTTAATTGATCTTTGAGACTTGATGTGATGCGACTATCACACATCTGGTGTGAAAATGCATGTCTGCAGTGTCTGTATTTTCTGCATCAGTGCATGCAGGAATAGTGCGCATGTTAATATGTGAAATCACACCTCACTTAGGTATACAGGTCTTGTTCAGTATGAATGAGTCCAGTGTTCGGCTGTTTGTCCATAGCTGCTGGTAGCAATAACACTGATCACAGATCCCAAGGTACCAATAGACCATTCCCTGGCCTGGAAACAGGCACACACACCCACAAACCCTTATTATATAAACTCATACATACACAAATGTAACTAACTGTAGCACACACCCACACAAAATTTTAATCAAGAAACACACATACACACACAGCCTTGTCCAACTGACCCCATCCCCCTCACGAACACATACACACACACACACACAGCCATACAGGTATTACTGTAAACATCCCCTCTGGCCTCTATGTGACCACCTGCAGAATGATAATCACTGACACACGGAAACACTTTCAGACAGGGTAAACACATACAAATGTACACATGTAAACACTTTTAAACACATGTAAACACAACATCTACAAAGAGATTCATCACACATACAATACTAGTCTTTAATGTGCAAAAAGACGCACATACCAACACACACACACAGTCATACTGCTTAATCCAGTCTGTTTGCTTTCTCCTGGTGTGGCCTGGCTTGGCTAGGTTTGGTTTGGTTGTGTCTTTTGTCTACAAACCACATGTAGTCCAGAGAAAAATATTTTCCTTTCTTTTTCTCTTCAGCCTGATCTCTTGAATCAAGGTCCATGAAATACGATTAATCATAGTTGATGCCTACCAACTATATTCCTGTAATTTACTACCAATGTTGACAGCTGATTAAATGTTAGGATCTGATTGGGTACATATTGTGAATGATAGTTTTTGTTTTTGGTATTCATTTTTAATAAAATGTTCATCGTTTGCATCTCACAGTGCAGAATATTGGTCACACCCTGTGCTACGTGTTGGTGAAGACAATCTCAGCACAGATTTGTGTGTATGTTGCTGTTCTGGTGTGACGCCTGAGCTGCAGGGCGAAACAGGGCCAAGTATCCAGCCACATTAACACCCAGGCCTGCTCCAACACACACGCATGCACGGGTGCGACCACCAACTGATGCCAAATCCAAATTCAATTAATATTTCTCTTTTTGCTCTCCCTCTCTGTTACTTTTATTAATTTGTGAAAAAGGTTAACGTTTTCATGCAGTTTAAGTAGTGTGGAAATAATTAAAGAAAAAACACTTTAGTGATGGACTACTGTATAAAGCCAAAATCTGATCCAATGCAAACTTCCTTGTCACACTAAATTCAGGGCTAGAGCAAACTGGCCAAATTATTTTTAATTATCAGTAACACTCTCAACAAAATATGGGTGAATTATGATACCACTCTGGTGATAGGAAATGTAATCACTGGATCCTTAAGTTTCTCTGGAGGCCCTTTAACAGACATTAGCTCTTGTGCACGTCAACATACACAATCACACATTCACACACTGCAGAGACAGATAGAGGTTCAATCTGGCAGACAGCAGTCTGACTGATTGTCAGAGAAGATGAAGAGTCAGACAGACAGACAGACAGACAGGAAGAGTTCACTTCCACAGTCAGCCTTTCCTTTGACATTACCTTTCACTTAAACCTTACCTGAAGTAGCCATATATTGGCAATGAGGAAGCCCATCACACCGGTGTCTAGTTCACAGATAGTTAATCTTTCATGTGCAGAGTGAACATCAGTCATATATCTATGATGTTTGAACCATTGAACTTTATTTGGTGCATCTCCAAGGTATCATGTGTAAACTTTGTTTGTTAAGCATTTGCATATAAATATTAGAAAATACCATACCAGTAAAATGCAACAAAACCAATAAAACAGACAGCACCACAACATTAAAGAAAGAGCAAAGAATGTAAAATTAAATTTAAAAAGTATTTTAAAAGTGATAGTGTTTACTCTGAAGAAAAAACTCCATTATGGCTAAAGCTAGCTGGACCAAAAGCACTAAACCAAACTACATGCATGCCTCCAAAGTGCCTTTAGGAATGTGGCTGCAATTGTGGTGTTTGGCTGAACTGCTGTTTCTGAAAACTACTGCCACAATATCTAAGTGCAGAAGTCTCTCTCAGACAGCTACAACTGGTAAGGCAAGGGTTGTGTGACAGACGGATACAGCCGAAGACATCTGTAAGCTAGTTTTTGGTAGCCTTGCTAGCTCATCTACTTGCACTGCAAAATAAGGTAAACAGGTATGAGGATCATAACACCTTGGAACATTAGTAAATCATTTTATTAAAGCTACCACTTTTCTTTGTTCCTTCAACTATATTTAGTTTGACTTGAACAATGCAAAAAAAAGTTAAATGTCAAAATGATCATGACAGAAACAAACTAAAAACTAACTTGGAGTTAAACAGATTAAAATAAACACATTTTAAGGATCCCTTCAAAGATACTTTTTAATGTCTATATTACAGTTCTATTAACGCTGAATTTTCCCTCAAACCACATGTTCAATAACCAATTCCTACTGAAATTTCTACCTCCTTTTCAATTACAAACATATCAAACAACACCATCAAACCCACAGTAAGTGCAGTCTGTTAAATAACATTATAATAGACAGTAAATATGCTAACGAAAGTGCAGTCACTACTCACCACACACACAGTACTGTACAAATTCTAATTCCTAAATTGCACATTCAACAGTTGTTATTCCCTCTCAGTTACAGGTTTTCTTTGTTCATGAAGGGCAGGATGGTGGAAGAAGCCATCTGGAGAAAAGTGGATGTACAACAAACCGGGCCATGGTTACAGTCACAGTGATTCCATAAATCATAGGTCAAAGAGTGTTCTGGTTCTGGTTCTATGGTGCTGTGCAGCAGTGAAGAGATTCTGAGATTCTGAGTAATTAGTTTAAAAACAATGATGCTAATAACCATATTTCTACTATGCTTGATCTTTGATATTACTGTATGTTATTGATCCCTTTCATAATGTATTCCTGTGTTGCTAAGAGCAGATTATGGAGGAGGAGGAGGAGGAGGAGGAGGAGAGACCTGTCTGCAGAAATACAAACTATGATACAGCGTGTTATCATTTTGATACACACACACAATGTGGTGGTGGTGGGGTCTTCGAGCTAAGATATTGCAGTTCCATTTTTCCTGACAGAGCAGATTGCAGTTTGGGTTTAAATTCTGCAAATGTTGAAGATAAAACTCAGATGAAAGATTGTTATTCTAAGCAGGCCATTGATTCCTGTAAGAGACAAACCTTCCCTGCAGAGAGTGTTTTTTGTCTAAGTGTTTCTCCAGCCAGCGGATATCAAACCACCCATGAGTCAGAATGCAGAGTCACATACAAAAAAAGACAACTGTTTCTGTCTGAGAAGTAAAATACTAGAGTTACATGATGCTCTTTGGCTAAAGAAAGAAGCTAAATTCCCAGACTCTGGCTATTCCATTGCTGCAATGTTAGCACACACTCACATACACTTAACCAAAAGAAAAGATTATGTAAAATCTTGTTTTTTTATAAGTTTAATATTAATTTAGTAATATTAGTTTAATATTTAACTGAAGCATGCCAATAGATAAGCCTTCATGCAAACACACGCACTTGCACACACATACACTGCTTCACGAAGCCACATGCAGGGACACACATGCAGAAGCATAGTTGGGGATTTATTGGGAACAGAGGTAGTAGTTTGTACTTTGAGGGGCACTTTGAGAGTCACTAATGTCAAAGCTAAAACTAAAACACAGCCTCCGGTAAAAAATGCCCCCAGACTGTCTGCACACACACACACACACACACACACTCTGCATCCAGAGTTACAATTCTTACAAACACACTTTCTTGCAAACACACACCTGTTTGACGCCCATGGCCTTGACACACCTGCACTCTGTCTGCTCAGAGGGAACTTTAAGTGGGAATCCATCAGGTTTGGCAACACAAGAGAGCGAGGGAGAGCAGAAAACATAAAGAGCGATAAGAGATAATGGAGCAAGTTTTTTGAAGTGAATTTGAGTTTGTGAATCTGTAAAACAACTGGCCATGGGAATATGACCTTCACTGTGCAATGGTGAAAAAAATCAGCTTCCTCTGAGAGAAACAGACAAATGGATTTGTTGTTGGCAGACAGCAGAAATTGAACTCCAGCAGACTGTTTATACAATACAAATCTGAGCTCTCTACAGGTTCTTTCAAAGGAGCGATATGCTTTATTCAACACTCAGAGGCAGACAGAAAAGCAGGGAGACAGAGGAACAGACCGACATTCCTTCCTAGCAAACCTGGACTGGGACAGATGCGCATTCAAAGCTGAAATTATTGGTTCTGTGAAACCGTCTGGTTAAAGAGAGAGGAGGGGTACAGTGAAGGGCAGAGGCAGAAAGCAGGCAATAAAGCAGGCAAGTTAGACAGAAAGAACGGAGAAGAGAGAACAGTCACAGAGAGTGAGGAAGGCAGCAAGATGGGAGATGAAAAATTGTCGTTCTACTGGTATGCTGTGGCAGAGGTAACGAGGGGAGGGAGGAGAGTGAAGGTACCTTAACATCAAAGAAGGGGATTATGTGTTTGACCTCTGCAGGAGAGGACAACAGGGTCTGACCCCTGACATCAGTAAAGATACAGTTACTCGGGAACATCTTTAATAAACCCCCACACACACACACACACACACACACACACACACACATTGCACACAGAGTGGAACAAATACAGAGAAAGTGGCTGCCAGTCGACATCAGTTTTTGGTGTCTTTTCTTTCTGTTCTGCATGGCTTGCTTTGTATCTTTATCTCTGCTCTGTCTCATCCAAATGCATATAACCACTCACAGTAAATAAATGAAATGCTAGTCATCTGTTCTTTTTCACCCTGAAACACACACACACACAAAGTCACAGATACGCATGCATTGGTCTGTAATGACTAGGTTTAGAATGACTCCACTACACAATAAAACTGAAGGTTCAGATTATTAGTATTCTTGTGCTGAGCATGTGCACTGGTAGGAAGTCATATCAGCATAACCATCAAAACTGAAGAGCAGAATACAAAATTGCTCCTAACAGCATCAACAAAGCTGTACTCGCCAACAGTGGCTGAAGCTGTTGGAAAAAACATATTTCTCATTTCCTGGAGTCACCAGGGAGAATATATTAAAGTCTGAGAAGCGAACAGTTTACTGACATGGTGTTTTACAATTTCTGGATAATTGAGTTCACAAGATTCAAACAATTGTTGCCTCTCTGAGCTGCCAAAAATGCATCACAAAATAGGGTCTGTATGTTATTAGTCTAATAATAACATTATTTAACTTTTTCATTTCATAACCAATTTGGTGTGTAATGTGTAAGAGAAAAGATACCACAGGTAAAGAAGATATAAAAGACAGCACATTTAACCCCTTAATATACAGGTTCCTTTCATTTTTGTTAGCGTTCCTGTTGTTCATTGAAGTTATATTATGTTTGCACTGCATGAAATATTCAAATCCAAGACTCCATGTGTTTGTGGTTCCACCAAGATGTGAAATGTAATATTAAATTAATAATTTGGATTTCTTGTGCATAATTTTATAAACATTTCTCCAAAATTCCACCTGACATATTTGGTATATTTAGAAATGTTGTGATCTTCAGTAGTTTGACAAATGTTTGGATGCTAGTGGTATTGAAGAGATTTTAATTAGCAATAAGATCATTTTATCGATTCACATCATGACTGCAGCACATACTTTCAAGTCAGTTCATTCAGTTAGGAACCTTTCTAATACAAAAACTACATATTTTCTCTACAACAAAGCTACCTGTTTATTTTATGTCTTTTTTTTAAGAACCTTATTATGTTCTGCTTTTGTAAATGTTCTCAACGCAGGGCCAGAGACTGAACACAATTGTGCTGTAGTTATTGGCCCTTTTGAAGATCAGCCTATGATCAGAAAGTTAATGGAGTGAATACTGTCAGATATACTCGAGGCCTCTAACTGAAAGATATTTGGTCAGTTTCCCTGAGAAAACATTACACCGTCACACTGTTAAATGGGAGTTCTGTTAATTTATATTCAGCTTATCTAAGAACAGATGCATACAGATGCAGAACATTGAGAAACTCTGCATACACATTCTCACATATACACTCACACAGAGAGAGAGAGACATCCAGGTAGTTATCACCCTTCCCAGCTGTGAGCCTACTAACCTTATAGTTATATCACAGCTCAGAGAGACACCTGGGTGTACTTTACATAACACACACACACACACACACTCAAACAGAGAATCATATAAACATATGCACAAAAAACTGAAGAAAAGTGTGCACACAGCTAGCAGCTACATGCACACACCATACACAACAATGCAGATGCCTGTGCGCAGGTCTGGAACAGGCTAGATAAAATTAGGAATATACAAGTCTCAGTGGAGTGTGGCTGTGCATCTGTCGAGTGAATCAGCACACAGATAGTACAGTACCTGGCTAGCTGGCCAAGTAATTCTGTTTGTCTCATATGTCTCTATGTCTTAAAGAGTCACTAAAACCACTGAAACCAGAGCAGCTCCACATCCTGGATGGATAATGAGCAAATGCTGTTAGGTGACAAAAACAGCTCCAGTTAGTAGGAGTAACAGGTAGTAAGAGTACTGCAAGAGTAAGCAGTTCACATCGCTAGTTAGCAACATTTAGTTCCAGGTGGTAAAACCCAGAACATATTTGAAAGGAGATGAGGAAATATTTTGCTAAAAGCAAGGTATGTGATAGCAAATATAAAATCAAGGAGGGCAGATTAGATTATGCTGCGCAGAGCAGCTTCAATCCAGACTGCAGAATTTGAACAAAAGGTTATCATAAGAAATGCATCGAGGTATTTTAGGCTATCACAACCTATATGCGCCTGTAGGCACTGATATGATGTTTTGAGCTCAGATTTGTTAAACAATCACATAGAAGTGCTGGTAGCAGCTACCAACAACTGGCTGTTGATATAATGATATAATAGACAACCTACCAGTTTTACTCTGTGATCTGAATATATTCAATGCATGAAGTGATCTGGTAACCAGCTGACTACAATTTACAAAACACCACCTCAGTTCAGTGTGCACTACTATGCTTTGGACGAACTACTAAGGTGAGATCTAGTAGTCCAGTAAAGTCAAGTGAAGCTTATTCACATATCCCTTTATTTCCACTGTTTAAATTTTAAGCAAAAGACAAAAAATGTCACATTATCAAGAAATAACAGACCATCTTGGCCAAACTTAACCCTGATTTAAACACCACCAGTGTGGCTGAGAGGACAAGGAAGGACACACTCAATAAAGCTTTTAAAGGGAAAAAATGCAGGAACCTGAGGCTGAGGCAGCGAAACGTGGCAGGAGAAAATAAAATGAGCAATAACATGGACAATAACAATGAGATGTTTTCTGCATTCATTTACTACACCCAGTAATTCAGCTCATTTGAATGTAGCAAACATGCTGAAAAATTAATAAACGAGGCCCACTGGGAATACAGAGCTGCGCTGCATTCTTAAACAAATGCAAGCAGCCAGACAAACTTACAACACAGTGGGATTCAGTGTGACACAGGAGGTCACATTGCAACACCAATTAGGCTGGTTTCTAGGCTATTTTGCAGCAATATTATGGCTTAAAGTGGCAGCACGAGAACTTGTGAGGAATTTAACTGACTAAAAGTAAATAGAAATGATTTTGCTATCTGCCTGCAAAGAAACAACCAGAGAGGCTTCAGGGTGTGAGATGATCAGATTTTATCTTCACAGAATCACAGACAGTTCACACCCTCCTAATGGACATACTGTGTGTGTGTGTGTTTGTTTGTGTGTGTGTTTGTTTGTGTGTGTGTGTGTGTGTGCGTGTGTGTTTGTAAGCGTTTGGTAAGAGAGTTTTCGCAGTGAGGAAAGTCAGTGCTGAAAAGCCAAACTTCCTTCCTGTCTGAGCGATATCACAGGCCAACAATAACACACACACACACACACACATGCATGCACACACACACACACACACACACACACAGTCTCTATTTTCATCTGTCTATCTCTCTACTTGAGGGCAGTGCACACAGATCAGACACGGATGGTCCTTGTGAATGGTACACATCCACTCCCACACACACACACACACACACACACACACTATAGACTATCCTGTCTAGCAGCGGGACAGCCTGGGAATGGTACACACACTGTCCTCTATCCGTCCTTATGAAAAGAAAGAATAGCAAAGAACAGTAGAAGTTTTTTATATCTCGGCAGAGAAACTGTTAACATCAAACATGGAAACATGAACAGCATTTTACAGCAACACTAATTTTGTTGCCATCAACCTTCTATGCATCAAATGCTGGAAATGAAAGTACACATGTATGATTCTGCAGTTTGTTTTTAAAGAGTATTATTAGAGTATATTATATATTAGTCTCACTCTTTCTTCACTGTTTTACCAGCAGATGTGTATGTACATGTACTATTCAGCAAAAAATACACAAAGCAGAGGAAGTCAAGACTCGCTCAAATGCACAGGCCCAAAATGTGTGGTATGATTCTCCTGTAAGGGTGGTCAAGCTGCATTGTTAAGAAACATCTCACATGGGTGAAAATAATTATTTTCCCTTTCCTCTATGGATCAGAAATAAACAACAACAGCAAATTGGGCTTTTAAAAAAGTGAAACTTTGCCCTGAACTCTCCCCTCAAGGCATTTTTCTTGCTTATAATTTATCAGGAACAATGCTGACCTCAGCTGGACCAACTGTGCTACTGCTGTTGTTTACACTCCTTAATGAAAAGCAGCGGGCATCAGAGAAGACTGAATTATGTAGCAATTCTCCCACAGAGAGAAGTCTGACGTAGCATGCAATCCGAGAGACAGGCGAGATAGCAGACAGGTAAATGTAGCAGCCGAATAAACAGTGATCCATTACGGCAACTGAGAGGTGAGAGAGAGACAGATGGTCAACAGACAAAAATCAAGTGAGACAGACAAGCAATAAACAGACTAAAGCATCCCACGCTTAATTAATTAGAGAGCGATAACACTGCAGGGCTCTCAGCTGCTAGAAAGACAGTTAGGCGTGCAACATCCCCACAACAACACCCCCACACTCAAAAACCCAGACACGTGCAAAAACAGGCATGTACACACACATGACAAAGGGACCTTGTATCACCTCTTTTCACAGCTTTTTAGATGAGGAGAGAGTGAAGAAAACAGGGATGAAAAGAGCAAAGACGGAAGTAAATGAGTTGGGCAAAAAGAGGAGGGGGAGACAGCAGTGTAAGAAGGAGGAGGGGGATGGGAAAGAGAGAAATAGAGGGGAAAATTGGGAGAGTAGAGGAGCAGAGGAGAAAGGGAGGCACGAAGCAGAGATGGAGCGAAGATCAGAGGAGAAGAGATGAGACCAGATGAGGAAGAGATAGATAGTGGGAGAGGAGGAGAGAAATGGAGTGTGAGATGAAAAAAGGGAAGGATGCAGAGAGAGAGAGAGAGAAGCAGGCAGATTATGGAAGGAGAGCCAAAAAATAAGAGTAGTTAAATGCAATGGAGAGGAGAGACAAGTGGAACGAGAGAGGCGCAGGCAGATGAGAAAAGAGAAGAGAGGCTGGAGACGCTGTGACCTCACATGCTTGGCCGCAATGGTGCTTTGAAGATCATCTCAAGGTTGTTAGATAAGAGGAAACCCATCCAGACAGAGGAGAGGAAGGAAGGAGGGGGTGATGAAGGAGTGGGGGAAAAGATTGTGATAGTAAGGAGACCAACAGGAGAAGAGTGGGGAGTAAGAGAAAGAAAGAAGAGATAGCCTATATAAAGCAAAAAAAAAAGGAAGAGAAGAGAAGAATGGGAGGGAGGCGAAAGAAATCAGAAAGAGATAAGAGCAGGGTAGTGTAATAGAGAGAGAGAAAGAGAGTGAAGGCCACAGAAAAAATGATTCAGTGACTCAAGTTGCTATGAGGCATGCAGTGGTGTGTGTGTGTTTATGTGTGCATGTGTGTAGATACTGAGTGGGTATGAGGGAGACATGCATTATCATGTGCACAGTGTGTATGTATCAGTATCTGCAAATATCCGTAAATACTGCTTGTGTGTGTGTGTGTGTGTGTGTGTGTGTGTGTGTGTGTGTGTGTGTGTGTGTGTGTGTGTGTGTGTGAGAGTGTCTGTGTGTGTGTGGGGGAGAGTGTCTGTGTCTGTGTAGCCTGTGCCATTAAGCAGTCCTGTGCTTAATGGCAGGAGTGATTAAGCACAATGAGCCTGCCAGCCAGTAAACAACCAGGTAGGCTGTGTTCCATTCCTTAATGAGCTCATCTTATCTCTTACTCTCCTCGCCTCTCCTCCTTCTATGCATCCTTTATTTACTCTCCTTTACATTATCTCATTCACTCCCCATCTCCACGTCCCATTATCATTCATCAGGCATTCTTCACTTCTGCTCGTCTTTCAATATTTCCTTGCTCAACTACTTTTTTTAACATTCTTTTTTTAGATTTATCTTTCTCCCCCCTCCCAACTCATTCCCTTGACTCCCCTAGAAAGAATAAAGCAGGAGATGACATTGTCATGGTCTTTCAGACTGTGAGATGCAAGACAAGTACGGTTAATTTGCTCAGAAGTATTTTTTTGTGTGTGAACAAGGGACAGTATTTGATTATATTCTATACTAAAATCATATTACAGTATTTTTATTAGTAGCATGGGTCTAGGAATGTTGGTGTGTCGGTTCACAGGGTGTATTACTATGACATTTTTTCATAGTCCCCACAGAATGAAAGGTAAACCTTTTTCTGTAGTGCCATCATTGTATCAAATTGTTAATTTGTCCAATAGTTTGTCTTATGTCCAGGTACTTGCAAAATGAATGACATTCCCATCTGCTTCACCTGTATGTGTATGTATGTGTGTGTTTAATGCTTATTAATGTTAGCATGCTAACATGCAAAACTAAGATGGTGAAAGTGGTAAACATTTTCCATGTTAAACATTAGCATGTTAGTCGTCGTAAGCATGTCAGCATGCTGATGTTATTCATTGATGTTGATGTTTTGCCTAAATACAGCCTCACAGAGCCACTAACGCGGCTGTAGACTCTTATTCCTGTTTAAACAATATGTATGTTCAGTTTTTGTTAAACCAAGTGAATGAAAAATCCCATTCATAATGTGTCATGACTCCCTGCTCTGTTTCTCTATCAAGCTAATTTCACCTCCACTAAGTGACATGTAGGCTACAGTACGAGACAGGGAATGGTCATTGCCACAAAGAAATAAGCATGGACTCAGTGACTGTGTTTAAAGCACATCGTGGGTAGGACAGTGAACTCTCTACTGGAGATTAGCAGTTGGATAAAAAACATTAAAACACTAGATAAAAATGTCAATGAGGAATTTCAATCTCTGAGGGGTATCAAATTAGGTAACACTCACACAATGAATGCTTGAGATTTAGCTGTTATCAAAAACGGCCAAATATGAATGTGAAATAGTCTCCAGTTTTTAAATATTAGTCAGGTATCTGTGAAAATGTTCCAATCACCACCATGGGGACACATCTTAGTACACACATCATTTCGAGCTGCACTTAGCAGATAGACTTCTCCAAAAGTAAAAAATGGATTCATTCACTCATTAAAAAGTAGTCTACCATGTAGGCAGTGGTTCTATAAATGTGAAATAGAAATGACAATGGTTGAGGGATTTTTGAGTCCTGAGCAACTTCGACTGGCTTCTCAGGTCCCTCTCTGACCATGTTGACGTCAAACAAAAAAAACACCTGGTCGTGACTTGAACTCATGCTTTCTAATGTGTTGCCCACCACAAATCAAATTAACTGCAGTTATATCTACTTAATGGGATTAGAGTGGGGACACAAGGTAGGAGACATCAATCTGGTCTGGAAGTCAGCCATGAATTTGGTTCTTTCGCATTTCACAGGGTCTCCTTGGCCAGCTGGCAGGGGCTGCTGGTCCATGATGATTTAGAATTATATCTCCCTGTTTTGCTGCAGTAGTGACTTCAGAAATTTTACAACATATGTACTGTAGAGCAAAGCTAAAGATGATCCATATAGAATTATTTTCATATTCATTTTATGAAATTTAAAGGAATAGTTTCACATGTTGGGGAATAAGCTCATTCATTTTCTTTCTTACTGGGAGTTACATAAGAAGATTGATACCACTCACATGTCTGTACGGTAAATATGAAGCTACAGCCAGCTGCCGATTATCTTAGCTTGGCATAAAGACTGGAAGCAAGAGAAAGCAGCTAGTTTGGTTTGTTAAAAGACAAAAAGGTCTACCAGTGTACCAGTATGATACCTCTAATTCTTCACTAACATGTTATATCAAATTACAGAAAACCAAAGTGTAAAAAGGACATATTTTGGTTTTACGGGGGAATATGGGAATATAAAACTATCTCTTTGAAGAGCGCAACATGTAACAGTTTAGCATACCCATAAAAACACACATTTTTGTTATTCCATATACAAGATATAACATGGTCACTGGTGAGCTTTAAAGGTGCTGATAGTTGGATTTTGTTACCTTTAGTCCAATCTTTATGCTAAGCTAAGCTCTCCTGATTATAGCTTCATATTTAGCATATAGACACAAGAAAGATTTGTTCTCATATATCTCTCGGCAAAAGGACAAATAAATGAATCTATTAAAATGTCAAACAATTTCTTTGAAGATAAGTACAAATTCTACCACTTGTACTGTTGGAAATGTAACATGTCAATATCCAAAATTATCAAGATAAAACAAATGAAAGAACAAAGGAAATCATTACATGTTAACAACATTACCACAGCTAATGTGATATGTGTACTATGTATCATTTGCAAAGCCCCCTACATCCCCCTAAATTGATATGAGCACTACTATAAATATTCCAAATTAAGACATACAAGACATTTTAAATGCTTATAAATTGTAAAATACTGATATTTTTATTTTTCAAAAATGCAGCAGAAATGTTTTATGCTTGACACAATCCAGCCATCCGCTGAGTCAACAAACCCATATGAAAAAAATATTCAGTCAATCAAACATCCGTTAAATGTTATTTTTATATCACTTTGTAAAAGTTCTTTGCTTGCAATCTACACATTTTTCGGCTTTCATTTTTCATGTATTCTGTTGACAGTTAACTAAAATCTCTCATGAAGAAGTTACTTAGGATGAGACGAGGTTAAATAGGCCTCACTGTGACAAAGCTGCATGTAGTCGCACAGATGAGGCTGGGGGGGGAAGGGGGGGGGGAAGGGGGGGGGGGAGGATAGGGGTGGATGGGACAGCTTAGGGTAAGGTAAGGAGTGGGGAAAGGCGATAAAACTGGAAAGTTACAATATCAGGGTTCAGGCCTTTGGTTGAGTTACTTGTTAGGACGGAGCATGGGAGTTTAGGGTTGGTTGGTCAGTTGGCAAGGTTTTAATCTCTACAATAGCTACCAGATTTTGACCATTTGTCATTTTTTTGTGGCAGCCATAACAGCATCACGTCTTTGAACATGAACCGTCAATATAAATTGGTTGAAATTGATTTCATGAATGCTGGGAGTCTTATTATGATGACAAATAGCAATAATCACTACCACCCTGAAGCTCTTACTGTGAAGTCATAAGGAAAACCTCCAACTTCTTTCTGAAATAAAGTCAATCATTATTTCTGCAAGACGTTGGTTGGGGAGTTAATCATTCAATTCACTTCTTTTAAAGCATGTCTCGGTGGTAATTTGACAAAATATTGCTCCATTAGGAGGATATTAAGGTTTAACAAGCGGCATGTTTGGAGGCGTGTTTGCCATCAATGTCAAGTCTCTCAAACTATCACACAAAGCAGTGATGATGATCCCTCCTCAGCTCCAACCAGACTCCACCTCATTAATCAAATTTGGCTCCAAAGAATTGACAACATAGTGGCAGGTAGTAAACCAAACACCACCCTTTAAAATGTGGGTGACAGATCCACGGTTTTCTACAGACTATGGGTGACATTATGGATAGGTTTTAAGCTTCAACCATTGTTAGTTTTAGAGAAAGCGATGTGCTATTGATGAAATAAAATTGGCCAAATTCTTTCGATCAGTGCCTTTGAGAGGGGCATGGTTTCAGTCAGCATTAGGTAGTTCAAGCAGGGGCTCTTCTAGAAATACTGGGGCCCTAAGTAAGATGTGAAACATAAAGGACAAACAAATGCGATAAAGCATTCTTGACCTTTGGGACAGTGTGACTTCGGACCCCCTGAATCATCACCACCTGTCTGTCTGCAGACATTAGTTAAGGTTGGGTTTATTAGGAATTAAGGGAAAGGCCTTTTAGAAAAATGTTAGGAACAAGGTAGGAAGGAGCATGGGAAGGGGTTTTGGCTGGTGCTCAATCATCAAACCAATATTGCATTATCTACACAGTACAAGCTCATCATTTGACGGTCAAACAAATAGACAGGATGGTGTGAAAAATGTCCTATACCTCAACTACTAAACAAGTATCTAGATGTTTACATAGTTAAGAATTACTGAAATGGCTGTGCATAGCAAATGTAGCCTTTAAATATGGGTACTGTGTACATACTACAGTGGGTGAGATAGAAAGACAACCAGCCTTGCTTCAGGACATCTATACAATAATATAGTAATATCTGAAATGAAAGCAATAATGTGGTTAAATAAGTCATGTTTTAATGCAAGAGCAGGTAAATGCTATAAATCATAATATATCTTCTGTATCTTTCCATTCTATTTACAAGAGTTTAACACATAGCTGGTTAGAGTGATTCTTCAGTACGTCTGACAGCACTTCTTCTTCTGAAGCTAATTTCTGTCTCTTGGCACACTTTCCATTCCTGTGTTTTTCATATCACTCTATCTCACTTTGTCTTTCTTGCTCTCACAGCTGTTAAATCCATCTCAATAAAATCTTGCAATCACCATCTAACTAACTTTTCCTTCAGCTAATGTTGTTTTTTAATCCCCTCTTCCTCTCTGCCTGTCTTTACATCCATCTCTTGCTGAAATTTGTTATTTTCTCCTCAGCTTAGTTTGATTCTTGGCAGATAGGGCCTTTGATCTTTTAATGGAAAAAATGCTACATTCACATTTCACAGGTTGTTCAAGTTGACATCAGCAGTCTGTGTGTGTGGTACTCCTTAGCTCTGCATCTGCATTTGCTCTGCTCAGTTCCAGCACTGCTTCACTGTACAGCACAGGTACAGTAGGAGATACTAAACTGATCCGTAACTGACCCTTTTGCCACAGCGCTTCTCCTCTTCCTCCTCAGGTGTAGAAAAAGCAGAAGATTTAATATCCAAAGCAGGTTTTGAGACATTTGATGGATGTCTTGGCTTGTCTTGTTCCAGGTTATGAGCGAATGATGCATAGAACTGCATCTCCCGGGAACCAGTTTGTCTTCAGATTCCCCGATATGCAACACACAGCTGTCTGTCTTTTCATCCTGTTACTGAAAATGTCTCTCTGTCACTCCATCTGTAACAATCCTGCAGGGTAATTAGTAGAGGTATTTAAGTCTTTTGTTGTATGTGTGTGTGTGTGTGTGTGTGTGTGTGTGTGTGTGTGTGTGTGTGTGTATGTGTGTGTGTGTGTGTGTGTGTGTGTAAAAGAGGGATTGT